>CATIWR010137593.1:0-37925 GCA_949677035.1 Omphalea diandra | reverse complement strand
CTTGAAAGTGATCTATTAAATACTCCAAAAATTATAAAAATTTCATATGTCATACAAGAAATATCCAAAAGACTTCATATAAAATTTGAGATTAAAATTATATAATTTACTATTTTAAAATAATTATTTTCTAAGGCTATACTACACATGTTTATTATTAACTAGTCTATGAAAATAGCTCCATAACTATTTTTTTTCACTGTTGGATCAACCTCGAAGTTTAAATTATAAAATTAGATACTTAGATCAGCAATGTATAAAAGATCAATGGTAAATATTATCTGTAACTGCAGATATAAAATTTCTAAATTCAAACTAAAAATCTGTAATCTTCAAGAACTGCTATCATCGATTGCATTTATGTAAACCATTAAACTATTTATGATTGCTCATATAAATGATCAAATCTCCATTATGTATTAAAATTATAGATTTAAAATGAATATTTATACATCAATGAAACTCCAATAAAAATCTCTAATTTAAATTTGAGTAAAAACTTAATTGTAATCCCAAATCACTCATAATAAAATCAATTGATTCATTTAATTTTCCTCAATCTAAATTAAACTACAATAATTTAAAATAATATATACTATGTATTAATAATAATTAGATGGACTTACCTATAAAAATTTTAATGAATTGATGAAAGAACTTCAATGAAAATAATCAATGAACAAGCCACATATTTTTTTTTCCCTTTCTCTTTCTCCCTTTGTACCCTTTTTGTCTTTTTTCCTCTTTTTGGCCTTGCAATGTGTAGCTCTACCCCTTTCATTCCTGCTCAATATTTTGTTTGTGTGTGTGTCTATATATATATATATATATATATATATATATATATATATATATATATATATATATATATATATATAACCTAGCTTTAATCCTTACAGTTTCATTTAATGGTCAAATTGATTCAATTTTTAAATAAAATATTATTTTGAGCTATTAAATCAATTAATCAATTAGCCACAAATTTGTAAACTTAATAATAATTTTTTTTTCTAATAAATAATTTAAGAAATAGTTAATTAATATTAATTACTCAATAGAATTGCCTGTTATTGTAAAATTACTTTAATACCATCCAACTAATATATATCAATATTATAATTAGAATTACCATTATCACTTCTTAATGTCACATACCATACCTAAAATCTCAAATTATACTTATAACCCAATCGTAAGTCAAAATAAATTAGAAAATTACTCTTACTATCTAAAACACTAAAATTATCTTTATGAAAAGTCCTGGATGTTACATTCTTACTCAGTTATCATAATTTTATCCTTGAAATTGTTAAAATATTAAATTATAAAAATAGTTATATAGCCTAAATAACCAAAATTAACTTATAAAAATTTGAAATGTTACATTCTCTCTCCATCAAATAAAATTCATCCTCAAACTTACAATACTTATATCTAAAATAATATTCTTAAAGCTATCAAATACCATAATTGACTATTTCACCATACAACTATGACTATGGACTGCATATACGTATGACCAAGATTAGCAGCAACTAACTAGTAGCAACAGACTACCAAGTCATATGAGTAGTTCAGTAGTAAGACTATGGCCTTCTGGGCATCTCCTCGCCCTTTTGCCACTATCCTGTAGCTTAGTACTCACGAAGAGCTCCACAGTCCTAATGATATGCCCGCCAACTGCTTCCACAGTCCTTTTAGTATGATGAAATAAGAGATTATAGTTATCAAATAAGAGAGAAGAAGAAGATGGTTGGGGATTGGATAATACTATTAGAGACTATTGGCTAAGCAGTTTAGAGATTCATGTTTGTAGAGAGAAAGAGAGATTTTTATTGTAAGCCAAACTTAACTTACATATGAGAGAATTCTTCCTTATATAGAGTAGGAAGAGATAAGATTCTCCTAACCAAAATTAGTGGCTAGTCTAGATAAACTTTAATAATTACAAACATAAAAGAAAGAGCTAGCAATTATTACAAACAGACAATATAAATAGTGAATACAAAGGGCCAACTGTAAAGTTAAACTATTCTGCTTTTGGAAAAGCATATTCCTTCTTATCATTTCCTGATTGGCTCATGAGATGGTGACAGGTTCATGCTCTCATAGTCTTCTTCTTCCATTTCTATATGGACCTTAGCATCCATCTTTTCTATGACAAGAAGGTTCTCGCCATATTTTTGGTACAGGTCCACAGGTTCATAAGGATCTTGAGAATATAGTTTTGAGAGTTGGCTATCTAATGGGTTGAGCTATTGAGGAGGATAATCTTTCCACTCTTGACATTTGGCATTAAGTTCATTTTTGTACCAGCGAGGAAGAGTATCCCATGGCGCGTCTTCTGCTAAAGTTGGCCATATCTCATTTGGAATAGTTTTGTTCCTTTCAAACATAAACCTCTGAAACTCCCTGAATTGTTCATGGTGATATAGAGCATCAGACCATAAGGAAAATTGGTTTTCTTTGTAAAAATGCACACACCCCATCATCTGAGGTACCATGCCAGATGGACCCACAAAGCAAGAACTATGGAATGTATAGATATCCCTTTTGTTGAGGGCTGTTGCAGCAGAACTGTAGGAGATCCTTGCCTTCATTGCATCGATCCACCTATCGAGGGGTTGAGACTATTCGAATAAGGTGATACGAAGAGGGTTATGATAAACCCTCCTTTTAAGTTTCTCCAGGTATTGGCCAAAGTGTAAAGGCCTAACTTCGATGGCTATGGTATATAAAGGAAATACCATAGAAAAATCAAGAGCTCCTTAGGCCAAATCCATCCTCCACAATGAACATCAACAAAGTCCATAAAGGTATACACCTTTAAGAACGAATAAAAAGGATGGAAACCCAGAACATCTATGAATATAGGGCCAAAGGTTTTGAGTAATTTGGTTTGGTATGCAAAGATTTATTATACTGCTAGGTTAGAAATTTGAGAATAAGTGATGGGAAGAATTACTTCTGGAGGTGTACCAGTGCGAAGGAAAGGAGAGTAGGACTTTGGTGGATGAAAAGAAGAGGCTTCAGTGGAAGGGGAAGAGGAAGAGGATGATGCCATTGATATAATTGGATAAATTAGGTGGAAGAAAGAAATGCTTCTTGGCTTGGATAATAAATCTGGGATCAGGTTTGAGTCCCTTTTTATATGCTTGACATCAAAGGAGTATTTACTGAACCAGTCCTTCCACCGTAACAATTAAGGATTAGGCATTATCTTTTTGCTTTTAAGGATTTTTGGAAATGTGGAACAATCCATTAGAATAGTGAATTTGTGACTAATTAAATGGAATTCAAATTTTTTAATTCCATTCTTGACTACTAATATTTCCTTGAAAGTTGAGTGATAGTGTTTTTCTGACTCCTTGAAGGACCCACTTGCATGTGAGCATATTTGCTTCTTTCCATCTTTTTCTTTTAGCAGGATGGCCCCCTAATGACTGTCACTAGCATCTGTCTGTAAAAATCTTTTTCCATTGGAGGGAATCTATAGAGGTGGCAGCGGTTGGAGTATTTGATTTAACTGTTTGACCGCATGCGTCTAAGTGGAACTCTATAGTGGAAAATCTTTTTTTAAGCATGAGTTGTAAAGGTTTGGCATATTTGGCATAGTGGGGAACAAAATTGTGCAAATAATTAGCAATGCCAAGAAATTGTTGAACTTGCTTATGTGTAAGATTCTCACATGAAAACTTTAATAATTCAGTTGCAATGTGGGGTCTTGGTTGATACTGTCCATCTTTAAAAGTCATCCCTAAGAATTCAATATGATCCTGAGCAATCTTCATTTTAGTTAGGGACAACATGATACCATACTGCCGAGTCAGCTCCATGAACCTTTTGAGTAGATGAACATAAGAGTCTTCATTCGGTGAGAACAGGAGAATGTCATCAATATAGATTAGAGCATTATTGAGAATAGGCTCATAAATCTTCTCCATTACTTTTTGGAATAAAGAGGGAGCTATTTTAAGACCAAATGACATGACTATCCATTGGTAGTGTCTATTTGGAATGCAAAATGTCGTTTTGTGCCTGTCTTTTAGAATAATGTCCAATTGCCAGAATCCTGCCTTCAAGTCAAACTTAGAAAAAATCTTTCCCTGCGATAAATGAACAAACAGTGAGGAAATCTTTGGTAATGGGAATTTGTTATCTCTGAGAAAGTGGTTCAAAGGCTGGTAATCAATGACAAGTCTTTTCTTGCCACTGACTTGTTCTGATATTTTATTTACATAAAAGGTCTGGCAAGCCCATTCAGAAGTAGTAGGCTCAATAAGCCCATGGGCTAGGAGTTGAGAGCATTCCTGATAGGCCAGTTCCTGCTCCTCAGGATTCATGCCAAGATGAGTAGCCTTTGTTGGATTGACATCCTCATTTAGTTTGAAGGGTAAGGATATGAAAAAGGCTAGATTTTTCTATAATATCTTTAGGTTTTTAGCTATGAATTCAGTATGGTTCTCGACACAATAGAGATCTTTTAAAGTTTGGACTATATGGGTAATAGCTGGTGAAAGTTGGGTCAGGCTGGGCTGTCTAGTGAATAAGGATTTGACAGTGGTATAAGGCTGAAAATAACTTTAGAACTTAAGGCTCGTTGGAAGGAACCTTAGTTTAGCGAGCTTCTAATAATTATCAAAGTCTACAACCAAGTCTTTGTCTGGCAGAGATGACCCAAGGAATTTCGCATGGATTTTGCAGCCCAGAAAAAACTGAACAGTAACGAGCTTAGTTGTAATAAGGCCTGTATGGAAAACTTCTCCATTTGCAGCCTGAAAGTATTTTTTATAAGGCTTCCAATATTGGCTTAGTAAGACTTTGGGATTCATGACAGAAATGTGGGCTCCTGTGTCTATGAAGGCTACAACTTTGATGAGCTTGGAGAATGGTTCAGGAAAAATCTGAACATAAGCCAGAGGAATTGGATGATCTTCATCAAGCTGCATTTCTATTACTGAGGCCATGTGAACCAGAGTTATGAATAACTGCATGAATATCCTGGTTCATCATCTTCAGAAGAATCTTAGATTACAAAAATTGTTTCATCCAAAGGTTCATTTTCAACAGAGAATAGAGATTTTATATCTACATCCTCTAAATCAACAATAGAAGAAATTTGAATCTGTTGGATCATCTTTGTTGCTGTTTGAGGCTTATTAGGACATTGTTTAGCAAAATGACCTTTTTCGCCGCAGATATAACATATGTTGAATTTTCGTTTTCCTTTGTACCTCTTTCTTCTGAAATATCTCCATTTCTTCTTTGAACCAAAACTCTTAGATTTGAACTTTAAGAAATGCTTCTTTTTTTTGCATGGACAGACACAGGCATCTTCATTTCCTTTACACTTGATTAGTAAATCCTTTCTCCTACAAGACTTCTTTAGAGAAGGATTTTTCTGTTTATCTAACATCTGGACTATCACCTTTCTTTCACTGCATAGCTTCTCCATACCTTGTATCATTAGTTGACACATTTTTCTGAATGAATAATCATTAACAAACTTATCTTTTTGTCTCATGATTTGGTGAATGGCAGTGGTCAAAAGATCTGGCAGTGAAGTGAAAAAGGCTTCCTTCAAGTCTGGATTTCCCCATCCACCTAACTGGTAGAACTTTTTCGCCATCATCTGATAATGAAGATCAAGGTCTTTCTTTAACAGGGAGCAACACTTCATCTGGAAGTATTCTTGTTTGATTATATCATTTCCTTCTTAGGGTTTTCCTGTAAATTCTGCGTAAAGCATTCCCAAGAACTCGAAAGCTCCAGAACATTGCACCATTGTAAGCTTGGAATATTCATCTAGGGCAGCATACCAATCTTGAAACCTGCCTGTCATTCTTGAGATGAATTCTTCTAAAACTGTCCTTATGACAGCACCAGGCTTCTTCATTTGAGTATCTGTCCAAGCTCAGAACTCTTGAAAGCGATCTCTATAATGATCAGGACTAATGTCTTCTAAGGTGAACCATGGACCTGCTGTTAATGGCCCTGCTTGGTTTGTTGGTCTGTTAGGAGCAGACTTAGCCCCTTCCATTATTTCTTCAGGAGGGTCTACTGTGTAAGAAGGAGCAGCTGAAGGAGGATCTGCAATATATTGGGCTGGAATTTCATCATCAAAAGAGTTGGAGGAGTAAGTATCTTCTTCTGATTCAGATTCTTGGGAAGAATCTTCTGACTTTGAATTCACCATTGAGAAGGAAGGTAAAGATTAGGTGTTGTCTAAGTATGAATGGATAGGATTGATCATTTGATTTTCAGGTGGTTTTGGTGAAGGTTGTTTTACGGATTCAGTGGAAGTAGCAGTATGCATGGATGAGTCTTTAGTTTCAAGTTGAGCAGGAAATTTTCCAACTCTTAGTTTTTTGTGGAACTAGTCAATGGCTAAACCATGATGTTCAAGTTTAGTCATGGTTGGGATATGTAAGGAAGGTAGTTTTATTGGCGAGGCTCTAGGTAATGGTATTTCAAAGGGATCTTGGTATTTTGGTTTTGAGGCTTCAAAATCTTTCTCAATTCTTTCCAGCTGAGACTTAAGCTTTTGGATCTCTACTGCTTTCCTCCTGATTTCATCTATTTGTGCCCTTTGATTTACTAACCGCATTACCTCCTTATGTTTTTCTTCAACCTGGATTTGCAAGCGTATCATTAACTCATAAATATCACGTTGGTGCTCACTAAGTCTGTCATCAACTTTAGAAACTTGTTAAGACACCTTGTCTACCTTAGATTCTATAGTTTTAAGAATCTTGTTCTGAGCTTGCGCATTGGTTGACTGCCAATTAAGCACTGCTTCAGCTAGAGTTATACTCAATGGCTGACCATTTGCATCTACTCTAGTGGGATTCTTTATATATGATCCTGATTTGGGTGTTAAGGTTAGTTTGGTCAGATAATGAAGGGAAGTTTTCTTATGTAGGTTAGTATATATAGAGTTGTGGTGGAGAACTAGGTGTTTTGGATATCCATTTCTAGTGTTGTGTGGCACAAGATACAGGTGTTTGGTTATGAGGTTGTCTGTAGACTGGTTGTTTTGGTATAGAGGGTAAAGTTTGAGGAATCAGACCATAATTAACCAGGTAATCGTATTTCCCAGATGGTTCTCCTAAGAGAACAACAGATGGATCTCCATCTTCGTATTTTTTTTCATAGAGGTTTCTGAACAACCTTTTCTTTTTATCTTTAGTTCTTCTTCATCATCCGAACCATACAAGCAAGCACCACACCTACATTCATCCTAGAAACAATAACCATTTTGCTCAAAGGGATAAATAGGAGAGCCATCACTTTCAAAGTAGACAATAGGCATGCCTATTTCAGGCTCATATGGTGTCATCATGAACTACATAGCAAACACTCTGCCTTTTTTTACTAGAGGAATCCTGGCAAACTTTGCTTTCAACAGTACCGTCTGCCTTGCTGTAATAGGTTGGCTTTGTTGATTGTACCAGCTGGGTATTTTCATGCATCTTCTCATAACTGATAACCCAGGTTTCTGGTAACAATTGCAATAACTCATTCCTCGATATTTGCCGAGGACTATGGATGCATGTAGGAGCATTTTGCGTATCTGCTACTATCAATAAGGCCTCATTCTCATGAGGGAGAGAGAGGTCAATACAGTGATTTTGAATCCTGTAAATCATTTGATAGTGCAGAGTAGTTGCAGTGGCAGAGGCCACTTGAGGTGCTCTAGTTATCTGGATTTGGACCTTGAGGGCAGTAAGCACGTGTGGATCTTTAAGAGACAGATTAAAGTTGGGGTAGAATGTGAACATCACCGCTCCTACATTCAGAGATGTTTCTACCATCCCAATTACTGCGTGCTGGTATTCAAGATACCTGTTGTCTAGCAAGGCAATCCTTGCAAAGACTGGTAACCCTTTTCTCCCATGATAGCTTACAGCTATTCGAATAGCTCTAAAATGGATATGGGTATAGCCTTGAAGAACCCATTGTTGTACAAACTCTGGAGGTATTTCAAGAATAATAAATTGTTTCGTTCCCGTTACCGGGATTGGACATTGATCAAAGTTCGAGGATTGTACATACTCTTTTATGACCTTAGGAGTTTGTTTGATAAGAGCTTCAATGGATCTGGTCAAGGATGCTTTATTTTTCTGGAAAGCATCATAAGGGTTAAGGAAGGGTATATTGGTGTCTTGGATCTTTTGGTTATCAGGGATATAGCTGAGTTCATACAGGTAGTCTATTTTTGAAGAAGTAGATCTTCTAAAAGAGGGTGTGGGAGGTATGGAAACAGTTAAGGAAGAAGTAGAAGATTGGGACCAGGAAGGTGTAACAGTGTCTATGATAGGATTTTCTATTAGAACAGAGTGCCTTTAGTCTCAATAGTATATCTTTCACCCCTGCAAAAAGGAAAATAACCACTCTCAAATCACCATATTTATTTTCATATCTCCAATTCTTTTGCTAAATAACAATAGGGAATAGAATTTCAAAGTCAAATGATTTTAACATCTATACTCATTAATAAATACTAATTTCACTAATTTTTAAACAAAACTCTTAATTTCCTTAAAAATCTCCAAATAAATAAATATAATATTGACAATCATTTTTCTAAAAAAAAAAAAAATCTCCTTTCATAACTATTTTTTATTTTCAACATAAGTAACACTTGTATTCATTCATAAATTATATCTCTGCTAAATCTATCTATCGATGTTCTATTGCACTCAAGTTTCAATATTTACCAATTTCCTTTAATCTCAAATAACCAATAGTATAATTTGATATAGCAATTATAAAATCAATACCAAGTACATTATACTTTTCTTTTGTTCCAAACATCAAATTCATTCCTTATAACTACTAATAACCTCTAAAATTATAAAATTAATCAATAAAACCATAAAATATTCATTCTTCTTTACAGACTTAATGGTATAATTATTTGTCATTATTAATAATCAATTTTATATAGATTCAAAACTTCTCTAATTTCAAACAAATTATCAATCTTCTAATAGAACTTATAAAATATGCATCACTTTCCCATATAACCTTTAAATACATAATAAATAAATTAACAACTAAATCCAAATAAATCTCATATTTTCCTTAATTTTTCGTATATAAAATTTATTTCTAGCCAAATATAAAATATTATCAAATATCTTCCAAAATCATAATCAATCATATAAAATTACTTCATCATATATTTGTCTCCTTCCAAAATTTCATCTCTAAAATTGCAAATGATCAATGTTGACTATTACAAGTTCTTATCATGAATTTCACAAAACTCTCATTGCACTTAAAATGTTAAAGATAATAATTATACCGTAATAACTCATATGTAACTTCCAAACTCAACATTTATTCTTCATTTAAGCCTGAATCATTATAACCTTTTGATAAAAAATTGTCAAACTTATAAACCTAATAATTTAAAATCTCTTATCACACAAACTTAAACTTAAACTTCCTTATATAATCACCCTAAGTTCGTTGTATTCATCATTCTTCAATTCGACTAATACCATATATATCCACTGCACATTACAATTTACATAACTCCACAACCTTTATGATATATTTGACATCAAGCATCTATATGATTTCAATAATGAACCAGTACAAATAAATAATATCGAATCTAATATTGTTAACTAATCCTTCTTATATTTATAGCTATACATTCAAAAGTCACATATAATTAGTAACAATTAGAACATACTATAATCATAATAATATCAAATAATGGCCAAATATAATGTAAGTGACTTTATAAACATGAGAAACATCATTTATATAGAAAACTTGAATAATGAACCTAAATAAAGGTAAAGAATAAATAGTTTAAATAAAAAAATTGAGGAAACTAGTGAATTTGATAGATTACAAAACAAACGATCAAGTGGAAGAAGGTATTCACAAAGATGGAAACGTTGAAGTAAAAGCAAAGAACACTTTGATAAATGAAACTTCCTAATGATCCTTGACTTAATGAACCTATAGCTCTAATACCATTATTGTCATGCCCTAAGTCTAGAGGTCATGGCCAGCGTGAAGCTAAGGTTGTAGCCTAAACCTCACTAGCCTACATGTATATCTAAATTAAGAAAAATATAAATCTTTAAGTAAGCAAAAGTGAAATACAATAATAAAATTATTCTAAAATATTTTCAATGTATCTATGGCAACTTGTTAAATATAATGTATTAATCAGTAAACAATGTACCAAATTCATATGTTGAAAATAAATAAATTATACTTAAGATATATAGGAATCATCTACTAAAAATAAGGAAACAAATCTAATTGAATATAGTTAATACTCAAGGAAAATATAATTATAGACATCAACCACTTAGTTTGAAGAAATAAGTAGTCTTACTTGATATTAAACAAGACTTGCAAAATTGAGTTGTGAAGGGGTGAGCATAACCACATTTCAATGAGACATGATATGAGATAGGAAATGTTCTAACCTCTTATAAAGTTTATGAAAAATAATAAATAAAGGAAAACACTAATGGATAAACATACCACATGAACAAGTTCAAGTAAACATAATAAATAACTTACTAATAAATTAAGAATAACAAATCATCTAAAAAAAACACATATATGGGGAAGACTAAAAGTAAATTGATCAGTAACCCATTTAAAGCTTTGTAGCCAACATATAACATATGGGGCTTGATAACCAACATTTACGATATAGGGCATGATAGTTGATATTTAAAATATGAGGCTTGATAGCCAACATTTAACATGTGAGGTTTGATAGCCAATATTTAATATATAGGACTTTGTAGCCAACATCTACATATACAATTGAGGTCACTATGGGACATACACCAAATCATCTTCCATAGGTCTATATCCATATACACATATACATATAACTCAGGTGCATCATAGGGGTTCAAGTCCTTATCTTTCCCTAACACAAAATATAAAAATAATCTCAATATACATAACAAATAAATTTCAATAAATATGTTGAGCACAAATATAAACTCATAACATATGCAATTATTCCCTAACTTCTAGACACATAAGCAAACATGCACATAAATGCAATTATATAATTGAGTATTATTTTTAATTCAAGTGGACTCATATAATCCCTCATTTGAATATAAGCTCTAATGTCTAACTCATGTAAGTCGGCTCACCTCAGATAACACTACCTATATCACTATATGGTTACATTTAATAACATGTAATTAACATATAAAATTTTAATTAAAATTGTCACCTTAAATATTCAATTATAAATACATTTTTAATTAACTATTATATATTATTTATAATGTATAACCTAATATTTTAAGTTATATTTTTATTCTAAATTGTCATCAAATATCTCATTAGCTTAAATCTCAATCCAAATAACTCTTATAGAAAGTAGAAATAACTGAGATAATTCTCGATAAACCTCTAAAATTGACTCTATAACATTTGTCTCTCATATACCCAATGTCATAAGTTATCCCAATTATTAGTTCATACCAGACATCATATAAAACTTTATCAAAACAATTATTTTGACCATTCCCAAAATTTTATAAAAATTTTACATCACTCCAAATATATCTTAGATACTTTAAGTAAAACTTGAAATCCAAATAAAATTATTTATTATTTTTAATTATAACCTCAAATAGGTTATCCTACATGATAACTTTTACAAGATAGCATATATATATATATATATATATATATATACCTTAAACTAATATATTTAATGTTCCAAAAATTCATAAAAAAATTTATATCTTAAAAAACATGTTAAAGATGCTCCGTATAAATTTTGAGATTAAATTGATACTATTTACTATTTTAAATTATATCCTTAAGTGGGTTGTCCTACTTAAAGATTTTTACAATGCAACAATAACAAACAACCCTTAAAGTGATATATTTAGTACTTCAAAAATTATAAAAGTTTTGTATGTCATAACAGACGTTTTCAGAAGACTTCATATAAAATTTAAGAGCAAAATAGTATAATATACTATTTTAAAATAATTTTTTTGTACAGTTGTATTGCATAAGTCTATTATTAACCAGTCTATGAAAATAGCACTATAATTATTTTTTCATTGTTGGATCAACCTTAATTTTTAAATTATAAAAGTAGATACTTAGATTACCAACATATAGAAAGTTCAATGGTGAATATTATCTGTAACTCCAGATATTAAATTTCTAAATTCAAATTGAAAATCTATAATTCTGAATAAAATTTTTTCATCAATTACATTTATATAAGCCATTCAATTATTTATGATTGCTCCTATAAATGATCAAATGTCCATTATGTATTAAAATTGTAGATTTAAAATAAATATTTATACCTCAATGAAACTTCAATAAAAATCTCCAATTCAAATTTGAGTAAAAACCTAATGCAATCCCAAATCACTCATAATCAAATCAAATGATTCATTTAATTTCCTCAATCTAAATTAAACTATAATAATCTAAATAATGTATAATAAATCTAAATATAAATTAGATTAAGTTTCCTTTAAATATTTTAGTGAATTAATGAAAGAATTTCAATGAAAATCATCAATAAATAGAGCTCTCTCCTTTTTTCAGAATCTCATTGACACATTTGTTCACCTTCTTAAGGATCTTGTCCTCCAACTTTCGATTAAAGTCAACCATCATCTTTTTTAGAATCTCTAGTGGTATGGTAGGTTGTATGTGTAGTTCAATCCTCTAGATCGAGCTTGATGCCTTACTTTTTCTAGCATGTTAGTTGTCATTTCTCTTCCACAAGGGTTTGGATGAAGCTATGATGGTTGCAAAAGAAGGGTTGTTAGTATGATGCATGTATAAGTAGCAAATGCATGTATGTATGGTACGTAAATATTATTAGCAAAATACCTTTCCAACCTTATTACTCCCACACACAAGGTCTAGATGCTCTTTTTTAGGAGGAGTCTCACTATTTTAGCAACAAAAGGTAGAGAACATGCACTGTCACCTTAATCCAAGAAGGGTCAAAGTCCCAAAAGAACTTATACATAAAGTGAACTAAAAGCATACAAGGAAGGAGTTTACAAGGAGAAAACTTTTTACATTACTTGAAGGAGGAATATGTACAAGGAAACTAAGGATCCATTTTACAAGGAGAGGGAAATACATGGAAATTCTTTTCATGGTGGGGTAAGAGATACTCAAATATTTATGTGAAGGAATAATTACATTAAAGGAATTGGGATAACATTGTATTTATATTATGGGAATATCTAATCATGTTCCTTGAAAGATCTTAACCATTTCTTTAGAGAAGAAATGCAAGCAAGAAAGTTTCCTATTCTACGGTGCTATTGGCTCTTATATACGCCTAGTGGTTGAAATGGCTATTATAGTTTATGGATCCCATAAGATTAGAGGATTTGATATACTTAAAAGTACTTGGCTTGTTAGTGATGGACCCTATTCACCATCTCTTAAACTCGAATAAAGCTTAAGTCTCAAATTTGGAGAACCCATCAATTTCTCTGAAGGCAGTCGTAATGCATGTGGTGAAGTGTGAAGACTACATGAATGAAAATGGATTAACCAATAACAGGGTCAAAGTGGCAAAGTGAGCCTGAGATTGAATGTGAAGTCAATTTTAAGTTCGCAATAGAGTCGCCACTATGAGCTCCTCGAGGGTTTCACGATTGCGCATGAATGAGTGGAATCTTAGTTGTGACTTCATCCTTTTATTGACTAGCAAAAGGTCGAGAGGGCAGGGGTTCTACATTAGTAAAAACCCCAAAAATTGGCATGTGATTGGATCATCAGGGGATCCCTTAGGCCTCGTATAAGTTCAAAGCCCATTTTCTAAAGGTGATCAATTAGGGACTAAGGCGAGAAAATACATTGGTATCATCCTTATAAGATATAATGTCACCACCCAACTTTGGTCGTAATAAAAATTCGATCAAGGAAAAATCTGAAATCTAAACTAAGTCAATTCAAAGGCCTATTTCCTCTCTACCCCATCAAAGATTAGGTTCATAAATATGTCACGGGGTTAGGAAAAATGTTAGGCACTCTTAAGCCACTTGGATATTGGGATTCAACTTTTAGGCATCTTTTGTTCACTTTTCTCATTTTAAACCAAGTTATTAATTAGTCTAATTAATGCACTAAGCATGTTTTTAGTGTAATCCAATCAATAGTGTCAAATCACCAATCATCCCCAAAGGGTATGGAGATCATGCATTATGGTATAGGGAGGAACATATATATCACAATCCATATCATGCATCAAAAAAAGGGGGAGAGTGGGGGTCATGCAACATGGCAAGGGGGAAATCATGCATAATCATTATTCATCTTAATACATAGTCAAAATTCCAAGTAATAGCTATTAAGACCATCATTCATGGTTTAAGTAACACCTACACCTAAAAAAAGCACTCGAGTTAGTACCAAATCATAGAAAGCAAATGGAAACATCAAAAAAATAATTAAGATAAGATTTATTAAAACATCTCACTATGTCTCTAAGTTAAAGAACCTAAGTATGTTTTTAAGTCCATAATCATAATCATCCCAACATCACATGAATAACATAATAGTATTGACATCAAAGAATCCAAATGCGTGAACTATATGGCATAAAAAAAATCATAAACATGACATGTAAGTAACAACTTAGAGGATTTCAATGGCCTAAGGCTAAATTGATCATTAAAGGGATCATAGGGTTATTGAACCCTCCTCCTTATTGCACCTAAAGAGCTTGGCATTCACAAGAATCACTAGCCATTAGGAAGGTTAGGATGTTAATTAACAAGCGGTAAATCTCAAGGCCAAAATGCACACTTAGCATGAAACTCAAAGATGTGATAAAAAGAAGGGTGATAACTAAATCATCACTCTTAAGGTCCTAGGAGACAAGTTCCTCATTTGATCATGGTCAAAATGAGGACAAAACATAAGCTTAAATGTTTCATGATGCATGACATGAAACAATCCAAAGTATTAAAATGTGAAAAGCCATAAAAGCAACCTCAATGTTGGTCAATATTCCTTTTTTTTGTTTCTAGTAAATAGGGATCCTAAGTCATAAGACCTCCCTTATTCTATCAATGGAATATTCAAACATCATAAAACATAGTTTAGAAGTAAAGAAATCTAAATAAGTTAGAAAGTAAAATTTGTATTATACTTCTCAATCAAAAGTAGGCTATACAAACCACTTTAAGGTTTGTACAAGCCACAAGGATGGTTGTACATACTACATGAAGTTTGTACAACCTTCCAAAACTAGATTTTTGAAAACAAAAAAAAAAAAAAAGAAAAAAGAAAGAGGAAAGAAGAAGAAGGGGAGAAGGACCCTTATAGAGGCCCACAAATTTGATCTTTCTTTTAAGAATGTTATGGAATGGAAAAGAAGAAACCTTGTTTTAACTTGAATAAAGCTTAAATGAGTTAGGGTTTTCAGTATTCTAGACTAAGGGTTATTTATATAGAAAGTTTGACAGAGTTTTCCTTGGGTTATCCAAACCTATTTTCATTCTTCAAATGTAGGGCATTTGTAAATGAAGAAGGGTGTACTAGAGCTTAGAATAGTTCTGGTTACACGTTGTTTATATCCAATCATAGAGAAGACCATGAAAGTTATGAAATTAGGATTTGTAAGTGGGTTATACAACCTTCATACTTAACTATAAAACTTGAGGGTTTAAAAGGGGACAGATTCCAGAATGTTCCTAGGGTTAGGATTTTAGTTATGGCTATGTAGCCAAGATTAGTGGGTTGTACATACCTTTAAACAAACCTGGTTGTCTTTGGGCTAATGGTCTTATAGGCTTAAGCTTAGTATTTAGGGTTTTGTCTAGGGTTTTCTAAGGCCTTTCTCTTATTTCCTTTGCAATTTCAATTACATTATGAGGAATAATTCTAGTGGGCTCATATCATAAGGCCTAAAATTTGATGTTCACAGTTTTAAAGATTAAATTACTTGATTCTTGATAACTCTTTAGGCAAGATTTTAACATTGATTATAAATTAGGGGCAAGTTACCCTCATTTATATCAATTGAGTTTAATTGGAAAATCCTACTTTGATTCATATAGATAATCTTTAATCTACGTTATTTATTTTGTTATATTCTATGTGCATTCTCTATTTTATTTTTTCCTTTATTTTAGGTTGTGAGATGTTTTGTTTTCTTTGTTTTATGTGCCTTGTTTATTTTTTACATGAATATCTTTATTGGATGTGCATGTAAATGTCATTATTATTGTTATCCTTTATAAGTGAATTTTTTTTTTTTTAATGTGTCGACTAGTTCTTATGTTGTAAGCTTAGTTCTTAGTTTTAGGGTTTTCTCATTTAAATATATCCCACTTCTTTGGGTTGTACTATTATGTTGTGCTCTCATTGGCCTGTATAATTAATTAATATTATTATTATGATCTTGCATATTTATACACGCGTAATGCAATTATGTTTGTAGTGAATGTTATTGACTATCTAAGATAATAAAAAATAATTAGTAGAATTAATGGCATATAGCAAACTATAATTAAATCAAAGTCTAACCAATATCCTGACAGTCCTGGGTATCTAATATCTTCTTCAAGATGTACTCTACTTCTAAACTCAATCTCTAAATAGAGTAATAAAATCAAAATTTCTAGTTCAAATGACACTACGTGACAACACTTTTTCTTTAAAATTATATCAATGTATGACATGTATTTCTTAAGTCAATGATACTTGGAAATAGAGCCATAGTTGCACAATCCATTATGATGGGTAGGCAAAAGGAAGGTGTGGCCTTAGAGGATAAATACCCTCATCCACTGTTATGACTCCACTTAAAAAAGAGAAGTTAACTCTATATGGGTGATGTAATTTATTTTATACCTTATTTTGATTTATTGCTTATGTGCATTCACAATATACACCACGCACATCATTAGCCCTATATAACTTGGTAATTATTATATTGTAAGGCTTAAGCTCCATTTGGGTTTATATATCTCTTATGATGATTACCATTTGCAATCTAATACTTTCAAGTATAAAATAGGAAATATGTGCCTTAAGCTTGTACGAGCTATCCATTTTAATAACTTTATCTGAAGCTCATGTAGGAGCTTAGATCATTTGACTAAAAAATACAACCTATTTGCTACCAATTTATGGTTTAAGTTCAAGATTTATGGAAGGATATCATGCCATGAATATACACATTTGAAAAAAAAAAAAACTAAAATTAAAAAATAAAAAATGAATGGAATGAGAAAATAACAATTGAGGGAAAATGAAAACTAATTTAGAAATAAAAAATTATTATATGACTTTTTACTTTAGAAATAAAAATTCATGTTTTGATGTGGTTCTATTTAATAAAATTTCAATTAGCTATATACTTGATTTTGTTTTATGGGTTTGAGAGCTTACACAAATATAATTGTCCCTTGATGACAATTAGAGTGACCTTTGGTTTTATTAAAAATCTTTTGAACCTACATTTAGAACAAAAATAAGGTTGGAAAGATAAAATGTATTTCTTGTATGTATTATTTTGCATTCATGCATCCATTCACTTGCTTGACATAATTCTATAATTCTTTATTTTACATTTTCAATATGTATAAAGGAAATTAGAATATTCTTAAGCTATATAGAATTTGATCATGAAAGAAATGAGAAACTTCAAAAATTAGAGGCAAAGGTCAAATAAATGATAAGAATTAAAGTTGGGAAAATAGTGCACTAATACTTGAATTAAAAATTGAAGGATGTGGTTAAGCAAGTCTTGGCACAGGGTTTAGTTCTAAATAAAAAGAACAACTAACTCTTAAAGCATAAAGTTCAGTTACTTATAAAGTAAGGCAAATTGAGATCAATAAAGAAAAGGAGAAAGTTGGATCAGTATAGAAAAGAGACACCACTATATCCAAGACTTCTTCAATTTTGACATGATCTTTGTCTGAGATGTTTTAAGATTTAGAAGTAAGTGGATTGCTCTAATCACTTTCTCTCATTAGATTACTTAATCTACTCCTTAAAAATTTTAAATTTGGTACTTTTTATGATTTATATCAAGTGGCTAGCTACCTTGTTGAGGAATGGGTCTACATTAGGCATGAAATCCAAGATTTGATTAATTATAGAAAATAGTTGACCTTGAATTCTAGACTAACCACCTTGATCCATATCTTAAAAGATGCTTACTTCTTCATCCCAACCTTTAATGGAATCGTTAAAGACCGAATAAAAGAGAGATCATTACCATTTATTTATCAAAATCTTATTCAAAGGTTATGGATTGACAATAATAATGTTGAACGCCCAATTATTATTTAGGAAGTGGGCAATTTAAGAACATTTTTATGTTTGTATCAATCTCCAGTTCAATCATTTGAGAAGCTAAAGTAAAAAAGGTTGCTATAATATTTAGCACCTAGACTAGCGTAACATCCTAGGTATGGCCCATGCACTTACTATCATTATCGCTAGGTATCAGGACATTTTACTTATCAATACTATAACTTGAAGAATTCTATTTATAATCTTATTACATACAGAGTGGTAACAAAAACATAACAAAAAACCTTGGTGACTTTATTAGAATCTTAGGTTAAAACTTTCTTTATTTTTTTTTATATTGATGTTGCTTTGAATTGACCTGTCACATTTTGTAGCAATTGTATATACAATTTAGTTATTTTTAATGCATGCCTTTATTCTAGTTGTATATCTTTATTTGTTTTGGTTTAAATATAATTATTGATGTGATTAATGCCATGATGTTTGCTTAATAAGAAAAAGAGACATGAAAGAAGAAAAATAAGAAAAATGAAAATACAAAATATTAGAAGTAAAAAAGAAGAAAGCTTCATAGAGATTAAAGAAGTATTCAATGAGAAAATATTTAAAGAAAGACTATTTTATGATTGAATTTGTTAAGAGCCATTTTATGTACCATATAAATGGAAAATCAAAAAATAATTTATAATGGAAAAGTGAAAAAAAAAAAAGAAAGAAAGAAGTCTTACAATTATATTTATAGAAAATAAGTAAGGAAAAAAGAAAATGAGGAGTGACAAGGAGCAAAATGCAAGAATCAGATAGATAGTATAGATTAGTTTCTTGTACTTAAATAGATTAGGATTTAAGATTCCTCATGTGAGTACTAGATTTTGTATTACTATGATGCAAGTCTAATGATTAGAAACTTATTGGATTCATCCCTAAATTGGAGAAGGGAAAAATGCCCAAGAAAGTGTAAAAGTTTAAGCAAATCTTGAACAAAACCTACCCATCAAACACCCATACCTAAAGATCAAGTTTTTAGGTTTTAAGAGTGGTTTGTACAACAAACTTAAAGGTTTGTACATAAAACTGATAAAAGGTCAATAAGTAAAAAGATTCTAGAATAATGATTAAGAGAGTTTAAATAGTTGTACAAACAAGAAACTATTTGTATAGACAACTAATGATTTGTATAGACAACTTCAAAACTTTCAAATTCTAGAATATTCAATGATTTTGTCCCCAAAGAGAGAAGGAGAGGAGGGGATAGGTTGCAATATATTCTACATAGCATAGATGCATGCTCTTTCTCTATAAAGGTCCTAACCCTTAAAGAGTGGAGCAGAGGCTATAACACCTAAGAAAGTGTTGTCAAATTGGAAACTTAAACCCTAAAAACATACCCATTTACAGAGGCTAAACAACCACTCTTATACTATTAGGGATTCAAGGTAATGGACTCAACATCACTCTTTTTGACATTGAAACCTTTGCACTTTGGGGGAGAATTAATCATTTTTAGTGCCTCTAAGGGCTAAAAATTAACCCTTAAGACAAATTAGGCCTTTTTTCCCCTTCCCCTTCTAATTCTTTTTCTCTTCTTCTTCTTCTATTCTGTCAATCGTAGGCCCAATGGTCCATACCGATACTTTATTGTCTATATAGACCTTTCTATGGTTTATATAGACCACAAACACTATATACGAGCACTATTCATAATGAGTTTTCTTCTTTATTTTCTTAGGTTTTCAATCTTTTTCTTTGGATCATAAACTCAAAATGGATGAGGTGAGGTAGGTTACAAGAACAAAAGACTTTTATTCACCATATTTTAGCCATATTTCATGAATAAATATTGTTTAATAGATGTTTAATATACTTGAAATGACATGTTTGTTTTGCTTATTACCTCTTTGAGTGTGTTTTTAGGAGGAGGTGATGAGGAGAGACTCCAAATCCAATTATCCCTTAATTCTCTTTGATTTTATATATATTTGATGTGTTTTCTTAAGTTCTTTTACCAGGACCACCAACATAACCTTAAATAGGGTTTGCTTGGAATTTTATATGTCTAAATCACCTTTCTTGCCATTTCTATGGCATAGGTTATAAATGTGAGCCACTTGGAAAAGGCTTTGGACATTAAGGGCCCTTATTTATGCCACTATATATTTTTCCCCTTTGAGTTTTTTTAATTGCCTTTGACATCACACATACTAGCTTGCTTTGGGATGTATCTTGTTATATTCCATGGCTAGGATTACTTCTCCCCTTTTGCTCTTAGCATACTAATCATGTTTATGAGAAATTTTAGAGAGGTTTTAGGACACTTATGACCATATGATTCTATCCCACATTTGCCATACGTGGATTTATGTGTCAAATATCTCATTCCTCATTACATACCTATTTTATGATCCATACTACACCATGAAAGAATAACATATTTTTCTTGTTTATTATTTGAATAGGGTTGGATGATTAGGGTAGTTGGTTTGAGACATGGATGACTTATTTGTAACCAATTATGATAGGTACCCAAAGGTAAGTAGTTAAGGCATTCCTTAACTAAGGTAAAGATTGCATTTCCTTTGCATATTAGTTTGTTTCAATTAGACATAGTGGTTGCCTCTTTTCATATCTTATTCCTTCATTCTAAGAATTTATGTTTGATTTTACATGTCATGAAAGCTAATAATTATATACGATATTATTACTTATGAGATTACATGAACATTTCCCTTTCTTATTTGATTCGGTACCCCTATCCCCATGGCGAATGATTGTAATATTTTGCTTGGTGTGAATGGATGACTATGCACTAGATGTATGATTAGAGTTGCTCTAAAATGGACTTAATAATTGATAAGGATAAAAGTTATAAAAGTGAACCAAAGATTTTTGAAGGTTGGATCCTAAAATTCAAATGATTTAGAAGTGCCTAACCTTTTCCCTAAACCGTACCCAATTTTTAAACTCAATCTCTAATAAAGTAATGATTGGTAGGGCCTTTTAGTTACCCTATTTGGACCAGAATCTCTTATCGCTTAGAATTTTATTTTGACCATTGTTAGGTGATAACTCTAACCAAGCATTTGGAGAATTATCAAAGTATTACCCCTCTGAGCCTCTATTGGCCACTTTGGATCCCTTAATAATCCCTTTATATGCCACTAATTGGGATTGTACCAAAGGATGACCCCACGTACTATCCGCCTTTTGACAATCAATAAAAAATTAGGAGTTATAAGTAAGATTTCACTCATTTGAGTAAAAATCGAGACACTCATAATGGTGACTCCACTAGGGACTAACAAAATGGACTTCACACCATAATCTCTAATCCACCTTTACTATTTTTGCCCTTATTAATTAACTTTTCTAAATTGCATTCATGTAGATTTTACACACACCATCTGTACTAGAATGTCCTTTTACTTAATCGATGGGATCTCTAAACTTAAAACTTAAGCTTCATTTGGGCTTATGAGATAGTGCATAACGCTTGTGACTCACAAGTCAAGTACCTTTGATTATATCAAATGAGAGGTATACGATAATCATCCCTTAAGTTTGTGAGAGCGTTATACTATAGTAACCTTTTGAACCTATAAGGTCATGTAGGAACCATAGAATCTTGAAATAGGCCTATCCTCTTATTGAATTCATTTTCTTTAAATGAGGGAGGGAATTTCTAAAGAGCATAGTCAAGCATTATAAATATTATTCTCCAATGTAAATATTTATGTATGCTCCATTCCCTAGCATGTAAATATTATCCCCCCTAATGTAAATATCTATATATGCCCTATTCCCTACCATGTAATATCCCTTAATGTAAGTATTTGTATACATCTTATTCCTTGTTATGTACAAAGGGACTCCTTTTTTATGTACATTCCTCTATCTATCTAAAAAGAATTCTTTTATAAAAATCCTAGTCCTTTTTCATGTAAACCATGTAATGCCCTTTTAGGATTTCCACCTTATATGATATGAGGGATCATAGATGTTCATTATCCCTTATTGATAATTAAATAGATTGCTCTTATGAAAAAGTCATTAAACCTCTTAGTGAGAGGAATAAGTTTGGAAGGATTTGTGTTTTTATGAATAATGTGAGCATTTCATGTATACATGCATATATTTAGTTGTTAAAGCATCATTTTAATAACCCTTATTTTACAAACTCCACTAGACTTTCTTGGAAAAGGCGAGGGAGGAGATTGGCTAAAAAAAAAAAAGCAAACACCTAGTCTAATACAAAACATAATGCTACCAATAGTTATAGAGTGGACGAATTGAATGACTCAATCAAAACTAATGGAGAAGATAAATGTGGAGTTTATCAATATGATGGAGGACCATGTTATCAAAGAAGTATAGAGGCACCTGAATGAGATACTAGAAAAGAAGAATGTGGCTTCTTTTAGTAAGGTAGATAAGGGGGAAGACTTGGTAGACATCTCTCTTTTGATAGAAATAAATGACAACTTATTTAAGATGGAGGATTATCATAACAAAGGGCAAGGAAAGAGGTAATATGATGCCTACACTAAAGAAAAAAGTGGGAGATAATAGAGATACCATTAATATGGATAGTTTTGCTAAACAATTAAAGAAGATCTATAAGACTCTAGATACTAAAGGGATAGAACAACAAACAAACATTAATGAACTGTTGACCCACAAGCAAATGAGGCTTCTCATTAATTTTTAGATATAAGAGATCCTTAAGTTCTTAGGGATATAAAACTCAAAGAACTATATCCAATCTTATATACTAACTATGAGAGCTTCATAGGTCCTACTAGAAACTTTGTTAGATATGTTTGAGTTTTACTAGAAGGTTCTTCAAAGACCTAGTATTTAACATAGCCCAAGACAATAAGAAAGGATTGATAGTAATTATCTAGTGCATTATGCCTATAATTTTAAGTTGGAATTCATCCTCTAAGACTTGGAATCCTTAAAAAAGAATAATGGTGGAATCCTTGAAAAAGAGTAATGGTGGAATCCTTAAAAAAGAATAATGGTAAGGGTTTTAGTAATTATTGCTAAAGATAAAAAAAGATGGCCATGAAAGTGAGAATAAGGCCAATAGAGAAGAAATAAGTTAATATGATTATTAGGAAGTGTTTTTGAGCATTAACAAAAGCATACGTAGCATGTTAGTAAGTACTTTTGAAGATTTGAGAGAAATAGGGATTCAGACTGAGGAATTAGAGTTGGACTCTAAAGGACAATATTTTAGGATAAAGAACTATCAATCATAAGGTCAATCTAAGGCACACATAGTGGTTGATGTGAACACTATGCATTCAGCTAAACCATTTACAGATTGGGCATGACAGTCTCAAAGACATTCGAGCTGTTATAAAAGAAAAGGCTCTTATAGCCATTGCCACCTAAACCATTGCTTAACTCATTTGTAGGAGGCTATGATGCTAATGTCTATTGTTCCTTCCATCAAAAAGCTAGTCATTATTAAAATGAGTGCTACAGACTCAAGAATGACATACAATACATGATTGATTCCAAAATCATCATCCCACCTACCCCATGATAATTGAGCATTAGGGGAAACCCTCTTCTTAATTGTTGGAATGTAGCACCTCCCACTCAAGAAGTTTATATGGCAACATCAAGAACCATTGAGGAAGTTATGAGGGGAACTTTGAGGAGGTAGCACTTATTGATGCTATTATAGTAATTTATGTTATCAATCCATGGGAAAGCTTAGATGAAGAAGAAGGGGAGATTGAGAAGAAGATTAATGTATGGGAGGATAATGGAGACGCAGATGAATCATTTTACCATGAGCAATAGGTACTATTTGAACAAATAGGTAAGCAATAAACCTTAAATGGAGAAAAAAATTAGAATAACCCTAGATAAAAAGAGAAGAAGGAGGAGGGCACTATCTTTAAGCATTTGAAGAAGATGCCTACCCAAATTAATGTATGGGAAATTTTATTTTTTTTATCTTTTTTAAGGAGCACAAAAGGGTGATGATTAAGGTTTTTTCTAGCCATTCAAGAGAGGCATTGTAACAACCATTTTCATCTGACAGAACTCATATGGCTCTGATACCACTAAATGTAACGACCATATTCATATTTGCTCTGATACCAATAACTGTAACAACCATTGACACTACTAAATGTTAGCTTTTTTTTTTTTTTTTGCTACCACAATCTGTAATGCTACAATCGGTACCTATCAGAGCACTCAACATCCGAGATTTACCCGTCGGCCCCGTGATGTCATACATATCGGGATTTGCACATCTGACCCATGTATGCTTGAGCCCTTTTTTATACCAAAACTATAACATCTAAATTCATTTGTCAAACCAATAACTGTGACATCCATTATTCTCATTTGTAAATCAGCTTTGATACCACAAATTGTAACGTCAAAACGTTGCTACAGCTGGTACCTATCAGAGCACTCAATATCCGGGATTTGCCCGTCAGCCCCGCAATATCATACGCACCGGGATTTGCACGTCTGCCCCACATATGCTTGAACCCTCTGATACCACCAACTGTAACTATCATCTTTAGTTGCAAATCATGGCATTTCACGTTCAAAAATGCATACACATTAAGGTTTATTCATAATATATTTATAATCCCATATGTATTTAATGTATATATGTGTTAACTAATGTTAGGATCAGTGACCATAACTAGTTCTTATCAAATGTATGTGCATGATGCAAGGAGAGAGAGTTGAAATTCAGCCGACGACCTGTGTTCCATATGTCTTTATGCAAGACTTTATGCACCAAAATGTCCAAAGTCTATGCTTCAGTATCTGAAAAATAATTGTGATTTGGTGAGTCGCGACTCAGTAAATAAAAACAATAATCAAATCCTCATGGCATAATCCATAATCAAATATCATCAAGATACATTGCAAGTATAACAATTGACTATGCAAGTGCAAATGCAATAGCTTTGTTTTTGTCGTGACTGAGCAAGGCAAACATTGCTCCTAGGATATTCATGTGATTCATGTAACATATGATTTGGGACCTATTGGTCCATCTTCCTGTAATTTGCAGGTGTTTGACAAGTCGGTCACAACACCCCTTTTGGTTCCTTATGCAAGTGCTTATTCACAAATGATATGTCAAGTAATCGTTAAGAGCATTTAATTCTCACTTGGCCTATATTTCCATGTAACATGTAACAATTCAATCATATATACATGTAATAGAACATAATCATATTATTCCCATGTAACATGTAACAATTCAATCATTCTCCCTTGACTTATATTTTCATGTAACATGTAACAATTCAATCATATACATATATATGTAATAGAACATAATCATATCATACAATTATCACATACACCCATTGAATCCAATTATGGTTTTTACTCGCCTTTTGATGTTACTGACCTTTATGGTAGGTTTGGTTCTCTCTCTAGGGATTTTTCAAAGTTTTGAGATCCTAGAATTTGATACATACATGGTTATAAGTATGTCAAAATGATTATGAATGTTTGGTATGCAGTTATGGTATGATCCATGCAAGTGGACCTAGTGTTTATGCATATATTCCTAATAGGGTAGCCTAAGCTCGCTACACTCTCACAATAATAACTCTAGATATACTCATCCAAATGACTTCATTCTTTTTTTCTAACTAACTAGACACATAATGAGACAACATATTCAAATTTCAGGTCAATATCAGATACACACAAAATGTGGTGAATTTTTAAATGTTGCCCTATTGCAGTGTCCTCCCAGTCTGAGTAGGTCTTACTCTCTTGGGTGTATCTCAAATTGTACACGTCCAATTGCAATAATAATCTACCATCAGTTACAAAACATATAAAGGAACATTTTTTATGTTTTACTCATTGTCTAATTAAGTCTATAAGGTCACCAAAACAAAGGACCAATCTCAGGGTGATCAGGTTTGTAACATGTTGACAACTAGTCATGAATAAGGAACAATATCTCAACAACCATGCTAGATTTGGCATGGAAATATTTCAAATGAATGTATATCAGACATAAATATACAAATTTAAAGTTTGGACCATCATCAAATTCTGAATCTATGGCCATCAAATACTTGGAAAACATATTCAAAAGAAAGGTGGATTTCACCCTGGTACAGAGTCAGTCCTAATAAATGAGCCATAACTCTTTCCACACAGCAAATAAACCAAAACTGTTTTACAGATGTTTAGAAAGGACATAATCCTACAAATTTCATGTTTTACACTTTGTCAAAATCAGAACAAAAAGCCATCAAAATATAAGAAAACAAAAGACTGAGATAATCTCTATTCGGATTTGACCTAGTTCTACTGAAGGAGTCATATCTCCTCACATACACAAAATGAAGCAAAAATGTTTCATACACATTTATATGAGAAATAAAGCTACAACTTTCATATTTTTTACTTTCCATAATTCCTCTTCTAGGGTTATGAAATCATGGATACAAAATTCTACTCTAACAACAAAGTCAACAGAATCAGCTCTTGTTCTCTTGGTTTATAACTTTCATCCAAGAGCTCTACTTTAATTACTCCATAATTCTCACTAACCATTCATGATTAACATGTCATGAGAGGTTAATTTCATTTGAGAAGAAGATAAATTAACTTAGCTACTGTCCCAGAATTAGAAAACCTTAGGCAGCTCACTCTTCTCCCTCTCTTCTTCTTCTTCTTCTTCTTATTCTTCTTCTTTAGCTCTCTCTCACTCTCTTTCTGCAATACCTCCCGACTTACCACTCAATTCTGCCCTAATTAGCAGATATAAACTTATTATAATAATATAAAATCATGGTGTTTCATTTCCATTGGTTGGAAGGTCACTTTTCCTCTTTTAGTCCCTCTTTTTCACTCCTTAAGCATCTTCATCCATCTCTTAATCCCTAAATGCTCCTTATACTTCTAATTAAGCTTTAAAACACTATTATTTATGATACTATAACATGCACACAACATAAAATAATTTGTCATGCAACTATACAAACACTATAGATATGTTCAAGTGTCCCTAAATGCAATGGTGCACGTGTCATTGTCGTGCTTTTACAATTCACATGTCTAAATGATTATTTACCCAATGCATATGTTCATGTGGGTTTTATATCACTTATGCAATGAATATATTTATGTGATAATGCGAATGAATGTGGATAGGGATGTTACAACAAAAACACATGAGTTAGGTTCAATACCATGTAAAACATGAGTTATTTCAAAAATTTTGGCAAGTGATGAAAAACATTTAACACAGATAAAAAAAGGTATGGAGAAAGGTGATACCTTTATCTTAAACCCCACTAAAAAGTAAAAGGGATGTATGGAGTACTGTAAATAAGGAGAGAGTAAGACACAGTAAAAACACATCTAAGATTAATGAGACAAAACAAGTATGGAAATTCTAATCTTAAAATCATAGCCTCAAGAAAACCCTATTCGTCCCTGTCATAGGTTTCACTCATATTAAGTTTGAAAGCCATTAAATCCTTCAATCCATGAGGTTTTTTTATTTTATGTAGTGACAAAGCTCAAAAGCTATTAAAGAAGTACTTGTGATAAAAACTACAAGGTATGAATGTATATTGAGTAGGGTGAATAATATCAGGTAAATGTTTTTATCCTATTAGATATGATTTAGTCACCAACTTGAAAATCACATTTCACAAATTAATAGGATGAAAATCTTTTACCTAAAGAAGGCTGTAATCTTAAGGATTAAAGTGGTAAAAGTGTGGTTAAGATTTATAATATCACTAGGATTATTCAAAACATTTAAAACTATAAAGATAAAATCATTTCCTAAAATATTGCAACAAGTTTAAAAGAAAATGACATACATATTATCCAAATAGGATCTTTATTAGCTTGTACTTGTATTGATCATGTGACCCTAAGGTTGCTAAGGCACTTGCCTTGACTTTTAGAGTAGATAATGTGTTTTGAATGATTAAAAAATCTTAAGAAAGTTTTAACCTTCTATATTTAAGTGTTTGTACTTATAAAGCTTATTCCTTATTTTGTATAAAAGTATTGTTAATCATTTAAAATATTTTTAATGATAGAGGTAAAGCATACCTCAAGGGCAAAGTCATGAGACAATCCATATGCTTAAGAACATAGGAGGAGAATACTTCATCCTTTAGATGATTTTAAAGATAAAGGTAAAGCATCAAAAGAGGAAAATGTGCCTAAAGCATGGGGAGATTATTATTTGATCCCTTTTTGTACCTTTAAAGATGGAAAAAGCACATTTCAAGGTATGAGGACTTGAGAATGCTAATGTACAAGCAAATGATAAAGGCAACCATGAACCTCAAGCTCAAAAAGGGTGTAAGAATATAAAAATTGAAGATATGTCACTCCAATAATCATGGAAGTGGTCTAACAATTGTATAAGAAAAACAACAACTGTAGGGCAAAACAAATGATATGCTAAAAAAGTTTTTCAAGAAGTACACTAACTTGTTTGTATATTTTGAAAAGTTGCTTAATGACCATAAAAACACATTAAGACCAACAACTATGGATGAATTTCAATGGCCTATTGAAAAAGTTACTAGAAAGTACTTTAACTAATCTATCTAAATTTAAGGTGCCTAAATGATTGTTAAGAAAGATTAATGCCTATTAAAAATACATTCAATGATTGTGGTGAAAATTAAAATAACCATTAATTAGAAAGTTCAACAACTATTAATGATAGCTAAACGATTGTTGATGATACCTAACGCTATTAAAAAGAGACATTACAACTTTAACAGTCATGGTGAACATTCAATGACCATTGATAGGGTCTAATAACTATAGTTTAAAAAGTTAACAAATTTGTTTCCTTATGTCTACTGGCTAGTTTTCAAAGCTTTGTTTACATAAAGACCTTCATCAAAACTTCTAACAAAGTTAGAGAATTTGTTCAAGGCTTTGCATTTTGTGTGAATTTTGAAAAAGGTTATTTTTTATATTTTTAGGCAGAGTTATCCTTATGAGTTTATGACAATAGGCTTTCTTGTGCACTAATTGTATATTACTACCTATCTTAGAGGCTTATACCTAGGAATATTCCTTTATTAGGTAAGAAGTTTTTGGTGTTTAGCTTGCGAAAACACTAAGGTGCATTTTGCTTTCTTAAGTTTAAAAAAGAGGAGTGTTAAGGTTCCCCTTGAGCCTCTTAAAAAGGAACGTTGTATTTGATCCAAAAAAAAAAAAATAGTGAAAGGCATATGTATGACTTAAGGAGTGGATATAGTAATTGTTGGCTAAACCATTATAAATGTGTTGTATTGATATTTTTCTTTTCACTTCTCTTAATTTTTATAAGCAACCAATTCAAATGTACACTAGGTTGTCATTCTCAACAAGATTCAATAAGTGCTATCACAACGTCATCTATTTTCTGAGCTTAACTATAAAGAGGAAAGATCTATGGCAGTCGAAGGTGAGCATGGACCTGAAGGCCAAATAGTTTTGGGACATTTTTAATGGAATTGACTGCTAATATTAGAAATACCAAATTTATTACTTCATAAGCTTAAAATCCATTAAACTATGAAAAATAATAGAGATGAGTCCATACATTTTGATGAAGATACTTGTATATGGAACTCAAATAAAAAAAGGCATTAATGAAATGTTTGAAAAAGAAAAGAAGTAAGTGGCAAACAATGACAAGATGTGAGTGTCTTGGATTTTGCATCTACTTGAATAAGTATAATCTTACTTAAGACTCCTAACCTTTTATCGACCATCGAGGGGTGGAGAAGATGAAATGTCATATATTAGTACAAACTAGATCAATGGCACACCAAAGGATCAATAAGGATCTATGGATAGGCCTCTCAGCTGATAGGGGCCTGTATAAGGAATCGAATGGACAATGGGCACTTGAAGGACTACTACTTTTATAATACATTGAATCCTTGATTGAAGTCACCACCTGATATTTAGCTTGGAAAAAATTTTGGGCGAGGATGGGTTATGGTCGAAATAGGTCAATTACAAAGCTCAAATCATAATCACCCATCAAATATCAACTTTAGGAATTATGAACAACTTAAGAAAGAGATTAGACACCCTCAAGTCAGCCAAATTATGAGATCCGACCTTTGGGAATCAATGGTTCACATTTGTAAATTTTATCATTGTCAATTATTTGTCCATATTAGAATGACACTAGTATTTCATCTAGCATCCTTTCTTGCCGCTGCATAAATCACAATACATACATTCACCATAGAGATGAAGGAGCATGTGATCAAATGGAGGTTTATGTAAACATTTAATTAAAGAGATAATGTGCAAATTTTATCCCTCACAATTTGCAAAAAAGAAACATGAGTTAGTGCTTCTAGTTATAAAAAAAAAAGGACATTTACATCTAATCGTGGGCACCCTAAAATGAAAAGTCCTTACCCATCTTTACCTTATTAGTAAGATGGGCAACTCATCATCATAAGATAACCACCTTGCATTTAAGACTAGTGTATGATACTTATACATAAACATGCTGACCCTAATGCAAATTTATCCTCAAATGCTTAACCAAGAGGTATGCAACACAATGTGGTATTCATGATGTCATAGAAAAAGGTGTGTATATGTGTATGTCAAGAAACAAACATAAATGAGATCCAAATTAATAAAGGTAGAATGTGGGAAAGAATTGTGGGGTCCTTAATACCCAAAACCTTACCTAAGTGGCTCCTATTTACAACCAACACATCAATAAGGAGGGAAGATACATTCCTAGCCATGATAGTAGATAGGAAACACCTCTCAATTTGTGTGTGTGTGTGTGTGTGCATGGTAACAAAGCAATTGTATATATCAAATGGATAGAACGTAAAGGAATGAAAGGGGTAATGGGTTCATTGAACCTCTTTATAGTGATGTCTCTATATAACCAACACCATAAAGATTATGAGAATTATAGTTTAGCATGAAGAAAGGCTAATAAACACCTTAAAAAAGATTGTATGATGAGAATTAGGATAGAATACATCAACTAAATAGAAAGTTAAAAAAGATCCTCTCTCTACCCCTTTTTACTAACTCACAAGTATAAAGAAAGCAAATAAGATGAAGACTAAGCCATCAACAAGGCTAGGGAACCATCTAAAAATAATATTTAAATATAAAATATGGCTATTTATAGGGAATAGAGGTCTTTAGTTACTGCAACCTAACTCATTTTGCACATTTTTAGGCTTAAAATACAATGATAAGGGCTAAAAATCTATAAAAGAAGAGAAAGAAGCACTATTATGAATAAAGCTAGTGGTATGCATAAATTAATTAATAGTCTATATGGGCCATAAAGATGTCAATCCAAATAACTAGGTCTCTATACAGACTTTAAATTTTTTTACTAGTAGAAAACTTTAAAGAAGATAAGAAGGGGAGAAAGGAGAAAAAAGTGAAAAAAAAAAGAAGAAAGGCTTAGAATGACTTGGGGGTTAGGTTATGGCCCTTAGAGGCACCTCAAATGGTATGATTCTTCTCTAAAATACAAATATTCTATTAACCCTTATGCACCAAGAAGCATGAATTGAATTGGTAGATGATTATAAGAGATTAAGGAGTGTTAGGGAAATAAAGAGTTGAAGGAAAGAAGAAGGGAACACAAAAGATTTATAATAGCTTGGGTATTAACTCACCTTATGTCTAACCCTTAATTCTCAACTGGGATTTCATTCTTGTTGGACTAGGTTAGTCAAACCTATGTCACAAGCCTCTTTTGATATTGACAATGAAGATTTATTAGTTCTAATGCTATAATTAACTATTGTTTTGTAGTATATGAGTTGTTTTATCATTGGAAGTTGGATGGAAGTCAAAATCTCAAACTTTAAGAAGAACATCAAAATTCGTAGTTAGTATCTCGTAAATTACAACTGCGACTTTGCTATAAGGATGGATGGAGCTAGGACAAAATAATTCATGAATGAATTCACAACCACAATTCAGTCGAAGGAAGCTTGCTTAATTCACAAAGGAATTCGATATGGCTTTCGCATCTTATGTCATGACGGCAAATTTCATAGTAACAAAGGAAGGAAACAAGTATGCACCACAACACACTAAGTGTCCAAGGCAATCGTTGGAATATCAAAAATTGTGAGGGCAAATCATATGTCATGATCGCAACTTAAAAAGTGTTGTCTCCTCTCCAAACAGAAGAATTCACGGTCTCAGTCGAGCCCAAGAGGAAGATAAATCATGATTGCAATTTTTGAGTGGTTAGTTGAACACAACGACTATATTTCTTGGATAACCAATGGGTAAATGACACTTGAACTAGCTGTTAGACATAAAACGAGGTTCTCTATCGTGATTTATTGCTGCTCAGTGTAAATTAAAAAATCGCGACCGAGATTTCCATCTGATAAATATTTAATGCAAAATCTGCCTAGTACAACATAGAGATTTAGGGATAGTTTTTTAGTAATGCCTTTTGGTGGATATTGGCTATAAATACTCCATCAAACAAGTGTAAATGAAAAAGAATTCCTTTAATTGTAACCAAACTCTTGCCAATTTGCTACTCATTCTTTTTATTCTTCTTTATGTGTTATTGATTGTTTAGGGTTAGCAATAAACACCTTTGTCAGAGGTTAAAGTGTAAGCCTATCCAAAACACTTGTAGGAGGTTGAAGTGTGAGCTTATCCAAAACACTTATGAAAGGTTGTGTGTGAGCCTAAAAACACTAATTATAAGGGTTGTGTGTGAGCCATAAAACATAAATTGTATAAGTTAGGTGTCAGCTTGAAAATACCAATTTAGTTGAGTGGAATACCCAGTTGTTTGAAGAATTAGGGAGTGAACGTATGGTTTATTAACACTCGTACCACTATAAACATCTTATGTTCATTTTCTCTTCTCCTTCTAAATTTTGTAAACACCTTAACCTTTTTCTTTAATTTTTAATCTCCCATTAATTCAACCTCCCTTCTTGGTGAGCTAGGCTAACAAGTGGTATCAGAGCCAAGTTTCACTCTAAAGCTTAATTGCATGAGTAAAGATCATGGCATAAGAAGGAATCCACACTTACCTCAAGCCATATTTTGATGGAGCTACCTATACTCATTAGAAGTATAGGATGGAAATCTATTTGGATAGTGATGTGGTAGATCTTTGGGACATTATTGCAAATGAGTGGAAGTCACCTACTAAGGTGGTGGATGAAAGTGAGGAATTGATCCCTATAGTGGAGTGGGTTAAAGCTCATAAGAGGTCTAATGGCAGAAACAAAAGAGCTATGGCAATCCTTCTAAGTTCTCTCTCAAGAGGAGAAATTGGAAGGGTCCAACATTGTCTTACTGCTTATGGGATTTGAAAGACCTTGAAGAACTACCATGAGTGCACTACCTTAGTGAAATCTAACTGGCTTGAGATGTATGTGACGGAGTGAGAGCAATTTATGATGAAGGAGGAAGAAAGCATCACAGATATGACAAATATGCTCCTTGCAATCGTCACAAACATGAAGAAGTTTGGGAGAGTTCTCACCAATCATGAGGAAAATTCAAAAATTCTAAAATCTTTACCTCTTCAAAAGTTTGGTGCAAAGTTGTGTAGTATCTAAAAGTCCAATCCGAAGATAGGGAAGGTATAAACCGATGTACCAATAGGTAAGCTCTTAACTCATTAGTTAGCCTTAAAGAAGGATGAAGAAATGAAGAAAATGAGAGGTTAATGAGAGAAATCATAGAAACCAAAAAGGAGGATATTGGCTCTCAAGTCTTCATCAAAGGAGAAGGAAGTTAAAGTGGCCTCAAGTGAAGAGGAAAGTGACAAAAAGGAGGAGGAACTGACAATGCTTTCAAGAAGAACTAAGAAGCTAATTAGAAGAAGAAAGGAAATAATAAGATTCAAAAAAACAACTCTAACTCCTAAAGAAAGATTGAGAGAAGTCACTTGCTATGAGTATGGCAAACAAGGTTGCATCAAATATGATTGCCCCAAATTGAAGGAGTAGAAGAAATGGGGCAAAAAGAAAAGGAAAAGCCTTAAAGCCACTTAGGATGATAGCTCAAATGAAGAAGGTAAAGAGAAAGCTGTCACAAACCTATACTGCATGGCTCAAGAGGATTCATCAAATAAGGTAAGCTCTTCACCTCACTCTTATTCTGAATTTGATGAGTTAGATAACGTAGATGATGAGCTTTTAAAAGCTCTCACCATGAAATGTGGCAAATATAAATAACCAGTGAAAACTTACAAGAAGAAGTGTACTAACTTAAAAGATGAGTTTAAATCCTTAAATATTCTTATAAGTGAATTGAGGGCTTCAAATAAAGAACTCAAGAAGTTTATAAAGAGTCTATCTAAGTCATCTTCATCCCTAACCTCATTGAGAAAAGAGAATGACTCTAGAAGGGTGAAGTGATTGAGCTTAGAAACTCTATTTCTAATATTTCTAAGTTCCACAAGGATAATGAAGCTTTGGATACACTTATTGTATCATAAAGACCTCCTTTAGTTAGGCATGGTCTAGGCTTTAATGGAGCCTCTTCTTCTACACCTTCACTCACAACATTTATTAGAGCTTTAACACCTCAAACATCAAGTATTGAGGTTGTTAGAAAGAAAGGTGCCCAAAGCACTAAACCACTATTGTCTAAGGGTAAAGGAAAGGTGCAATAAGGCTCAAGGACTATTTCTAAAAAGGGCAATCATGTATACATTTACAATAAAAAACATGATCATTCAAACAAACATAGAAAATTTACTTATACACTCATTCATACATGTTCATGTTCGCATTCACATCATGTTGGTATGAGAAAACCTCCCACTCATACCAAGGTAATGCATAGGAGAAAGACATATAAGTCTAAACTCTAATGCCAATATTGCATGAAGTATGGACACATAAACATTTATGGCTATATTAGGAAGGCACACCTCAAGTTGGAGGATCCTGCAAAACCTAACCCCCTAGGACCCAAGTATACTTGGGTACCAAAGCAAAAATGATTTTCTTATGTTGTGTAGGATTGCTTGGCAGCCACCAATGAAGCAAATAATTGGCATGTGGATAGTGGATGGTCAAAGCACATGACGGACAACAAAAGACTATTCATGGCCTTAAAAGAAAATGAGGGTGGCAATGTCACATTTGGAAATAATACCAAGGGTAATGTAATTAGCATTGAGACCATTGGTAAGAATGGTTGTTCTCTTATTAATGATGTTTTACTTATGGATGGCTTGCAACATAATTTGCTTAGTGTAGGTTAATTATGTGATAAGGGTAATAACATCACCTTTAACCATAAAGAATGTTGAGTTACAACTTTAGTGGATAAAAATTTAGTTTTCAAGAGTGAAAGGAAAGGCAATACCTACTTAATTAACTTGGACAATTTGGCTAACCAATCCTTAAGTGTCTTATGTCTCTTAGTAATGAAAAGTGTCTTATGTCTCTTAGTAATGAAGCTTGGCTATGGCATAAAAGACTTAGACATGCTAGCATGGAGCTCTTACAAAAGCTTATCAAAAGGAAAGCTAGTGAAAGGTCTTCCCAAGCTAAAGTTCTCTAGAGACAAGACATGTGGTCCTTAACAAATGGGAAAGCAACATCAATCTTCCTTCAAAGCAAAGAATATTGTAAGTACATCTAGGCCTCTTTAATTAATTCATATGGACTTGATAAGACCTACTATGAGTGCTAGTTTGGGTGGAAAAAAATATGCAGTTGTCTTAATTGGTGACTACTCTAGATTTACTTGGCTATCCTTTTTAGCTCATAAGTATGATACTTTTGATGCTTTTAAAAGTTTTGCAAAAAGGATTCAAACTAAAAGGGGTTACTTCATTTATTCTATAAGAAATGACCATAGAAAAGAATCTCAAAATAAATCTTTTGAATCTTATTGCATAGGAAATGAGGTTTTTCATAACCCTTCAACTCCTAGAAAACCACAACAAAATGGTGTTGTAGAGAGGAAAAATAGGACATTTGTAGAGATGGTTAGAACTATGCTCAATGAGTATTTATTGCCAAATTACTTTTGGGCTAAAGCTATCAATACTTCGTGTTATATTGCAAATCGAGTTTTCAAAAGATCCATTCTTAATAAAACTTCTTATGAGCTTTGGAATGGTAGAAACCCTATGTAATATGCCTATCCCGATTCATTGGCATTATCACATGAATATATTCATTGCACAAATGATATGAAATCTCACATGAACATATGCAAAGGATAAATAATCATTTAGACATGTGAATTGTAAAAACACGACAATGACAATTGCACCGTTGCATTTGGGATGCTTGAACATATAGGCATAGTTATATGACAAATTATTTCATGTTGTATGCTTATTATAGCATCATAAATAATGGTGTTTGAGGGCTCATCTAAAAGTATAAAGAGCATCTAGAAATTAGAGGATGGACGGAGGTGATGAAGGAACGAAGAAAATGGACTAAAAGCAAAACTGTTTAACTTTCAACCAATAGGAACAAGCCACCAATCTTTTGTGCTATTAGAGTAAGAGTACAAATTATAATTATCTGGCATTATGAACTGGTAAGAGAGGAGATAAGGCCGGAATACACCAGATGAAAGAGTGAGAGAGAGCTAAGGAAGAAGAAGAAGAAGAAGAAGAAGAAGAAGAAGAAGGAGAGGAAGAAGTGTGGGCTGCCTAAGGTTTTCCAATTCTGGGACGATAGGTAAGTAATTTATCTTCTTCTCAACTGAAATTAACCTGTCATGACATGTTAATCATGCATGGTTAGTTAGAATTATGGAGTAATTGTGGTAGAACTCTTGGATGGAAGTTGTAATCCAAGAGAACAAGAGCTGATTCTGTTGATTTTGCTGTTAGAGCAGAATTTTACACCCACGATTTCGCAACCCTAGAAGAGGAATTTGGGTAAGTACAAAACATGAAAGTTGTAGCCTTATGTCTCATATAAATGCATGTGAAACAGTTTTACTTGATTCTCTGTGTGTGAAGACATATGACCCCTTCATCAGGACTAGGTCAAATCCGAACTGAGATGATCTCAGTCTTCTGTTTTGTTATATTTTGATGACTTTATATTCTGATTTTGACAGAGTGAGAAACATGAAACTTGTAGGTTTATATTCCCTCTAAATACCTGTAATGCAGTTTTGATTAATTTGCTGTGTGGAAAGAGATATGGCTCATTGATTGGACTGACTCTGTACCTGGATGACACACCACCTTTCTTTTAATTCGGTTTTCCAAGAATTTGATGACCATAGACTCAGAATTTGATGATGGTCCCAACTTGAAAGTTGTATATTTATGTCTGATCTACATACCTGTGAAATATTGTTGCCAAATCCAGCATGGTTGCTGAGATATTGTCCCTTTAACATGACTGGTTGTTAACATGTTATGAACCTACTTTCCCCGAGACTGGTCCTTTGTTATGGTGACCTTATAGATTGAAATTGATAATTAGTAAAACATGAAAAATGTTCATTTATATGTTTTGTAACTGATGGAAGAATATTATTGCAATTGGACTAGTACAATTTGAGATATGCCCAAGAATGTAAGACCTACTCAGACTGAGATGACATTGCAACAGGGCAGAACTTAAAAATTCACCACATTTTATGTGTATCTGATATTAGCCTGAAATTTGAAT
>CATIWR010137537.1:0-21631 GCA_949677035.1 Omphalea diandra | reverse complement strand
TTATACTTTTAATTAAGCTCTAAAATAGTATTATTTATGATGCTATAATAAGCACACAACATGAAATAATTTTTCATATAACTATGCAAACACTGCATATATGTTCAAGTATCCCAAATGCAACAGTGTCATTGTCATTGTCGTGTTTTTACAATTCACTTGTCTAAGTGATTATTTATCTTGTGCATATGTTCATGTGAGATTTCATATCATTTATGCAATTAATGTATTCATGTGATGATGCTAATGATTAGGGATAGGGATGTTACAAAGAAACTAAGCATTTACCAATAAATTGGCAATATCCAGAAGTGATCTTTCTATCTAATAAATTACCAGTATAATCCATATTTGAATCCAAGCAGATTAAAACATGAATTCCTAGGATACCATAATCCTTAATTCATGATACCATGTAAATATTTAGAAATTCTTTTAACTGCATGCAAATGAGATTCTTTAAGACATGATTGAAATCTAGCACACAAGCAAACACTACACATGATATCAGGTCTAAATGCGGTAAGATAGAGGAGAGGGCTAATCATAACTCTATACTTCTTTTCATCAATTGGCTTATTCAATTTATCCGTATCATGCTTTATTATTGAGATCATTGGTGTCTTGGCACTTTTGTAACCATCCATTTTAAATCTTTTAGGTAGCTCTTTAGTGCACATTGGTTAGTTGATGAAGATGCCCTCTTTGCTTTACTTAATTTGAAGACCAAGGAAAAACCTGAGCTTACCCTCATGTTGGTTTCAAATTCCCTAGTCATACAATTTGCAAAATCCTCACAAAGAGATTCATTTGCAACACCAAATATAATATCATTAACATAAGTTTGAACAATCAAAGTGTCATTGTCATGCCCTTTCATAAATAATGTTGTGTCGACCTTGCCCTTTTCAAAATCATTTTTTCAAAAGAAATGAACTAAGCCTTTCATACCAAGCTCTGGAAGCTTATTTTAAACCATACAAGGCTTTATTTAGTTAGAAAACATGGTTTGGAAAATCATGAGATTCAAAGCCTGAAGGTTGTTTAACCTAAACTTCATCATCAATCAAACCATTTAAAAATGCATTTTTGGCATCCATTTGAAAAGTTTGAAATTCATGTGATATACATATGCTAAAAGAAACCTAATGGCCTTTAATCTTGCAACAGAGGTAGAGGTTTCATCATAGTTTGTGCCTTCCTCTTGGTTGTATCGTTTGGTAACTAATATAGCTTTATTTCTTATAATGGAACCTTTTTCATCCAACTTGTTCCTACAACTGGGTGTTCCTTAGGCATAGGTACAAGTTCCTAAACCTTGTTCCTCTTAACCATCAATTGATTTTTGCTCAAGTTATGAAATAAAGCTAGATTGTTATATAATACTTTTAATTAGGCTTTAGTAGTCACTCCCTTAGAGATTTCACCAATGATTAGCTCCTTAGGATAATTCTTTGAGTACCTCCAATCCTTATGAAGTGCTTGAGCTTGGTTCTTCTCTTTTAGGGTCGAACTTGCTTAAGCTCATTAATTTCAATCATATTCTCATTTGGTGTAGAATCGACCTCTAACTTCTTAAAGTCACCTACAAGATCATCAACAAGATTACCTTTCCTAAGATCAAGTTTACTAGATTCATTAAAGGCAACATTCATAGATTCTTCAACCACCATGGACTTTTGTTGTTAACTCTATAGGTTTTACTAGTAGTGGAATGGCCTAATAAAATATTCTCATCATTTTTAGAAGTAAAATTTCTAAGGTTGTCCTTAGTATTCAAGATGTAGCATTTGTATATAAAAACTCTAAGGTATAAAAGCTTGGACTTTCTTCCATTCCATAGCTCATAAGACATTTTATTAAGAGTAGGTCTTTTAAAAACTCCATTTGGAACGTAATAAGAGTTATTGATGACTTTTGCCCAAAAGTATTTTGGAAGAGAATGCTCATGCAAGATAGTTCTAGCCATCTCAACCAATGTTCTATTCTTTCTCTCTACAACACCATTTTTTATTGTGTTTTAGGACCTAAAAAGTTGTGAGAAATACCATTCTCCAAATAATATTTTTCAAAAGATCATTTTGAAATTCTTCTCCATAATCACTTCTAACAAAAAAAAAAAATGAAGTAGCTTTTTTCATTTTGAACTCTTTTTGTAAAACTTTTGAATGACTTTAAAAATCACTTTTGTGAACCAAGAAACTACCCTAAATGAACCTAAAGTAATCATTAACTAAAACAAATTCATAGTACTTTTGACCAAGGCTAGCATTTCTAGTAAGTCTAACTAAGTCCATGTGAATGAGTTGAAAAGGTTTAAAAGTACTTGCAACATTCTTTGGCTTGTAAGGTGCTTGATGTTGCTTCCCTATTGGACATGGCCTATATGTCTTGTCTTTAGCAAACTTGAGCTTTGGAAGAACTTCAAGTACCTTTTCTTTGGATATGCTTTGGAGATGCTTCATGATTGCATGCCCAAGTCTTCAATGCCGAAGCTATTATTCATTGCTATCGGATACAAGACACTTGAAAGATTAGTTTGCTAAATTGTCTAAGTTAATTAGGTTGGTATTGTCTCTCCTTTCACCTTTAAAGATTACCTTTTTATCTACCAAGGTAATTATATAACATTCTCTAGAGTTAAATCAGAATTTATTACCTTTATCGCATAATTGACTTACACTTAACAAATTTTGTTTCAAACCATCAACAAAAAAGGACATTATTAATAAAGGGGCAACCTTTCTTACCAATAATTCTAATGCCAATTACCTTGCCCTTGGCATTGTTTCTAAATGTCATATTGTCACCATCCTTTTTCTTAATTGATTTTATTGGTCCTTGTGCACCAAATCCGGGGGTTGATTGGTGCGAAATTTAAAATTTTGAAGGAAATGTTAGTTGTGCAAGTATTAGAAGAAGTAGAAGAAGACTAGAACACACAATAATTTATAGTGATTCGACTATTAACTAACCCTAGATCCACTCCCCAATTCTTCCAATTAGGTGTTCCACTAAAACTAAATGGTCTTTTGAAATGTCACACCTAACTTTACAACTTGTGTTTTGTAAAAACTCACACACAACCTTATAAGTATTTCCCAAGGCTAACACTTAAATCTATACAAGAGTTTTCTATTGGCTTACTCTCAAACCCAATCCCAAAGGGTGTTTAAAGCTTACACCAAACTTTTTACACCTCAATAATAAAGAGTAATTAAGAGAGAGAAAGCTGAAAACAAATTTGCAAGAGTTTGGCCTTAGTAAATGCCTTTTACTTGCATTTATATGCATTTGGTGGAGTATTCATAGGTTTCTCCCACCAAAGAGTTGTTAGAGATAAAACTATGACCAAATTTGTATTTAATGCTTGTCAAACCATCATAGCAGTCTTTACAAATGAATCATGGTCGCTATTTACCTTTCACTTTGAATTTTGCCTAGTTGCGATTGAAATTTTCAATTATGCCTAATGACTAGTGACACGTGGCAGTTGTTGGATACAACTTTGAAATCCCCCTAAACTTGATTAAATGTCACAATTGTTATTAAGGATGTGATGCTTACAGCGATTGGTTCTGTCCTTGTTGGACTAGGTTGGTCAAACCTAAGTCAAAGGTCTCTTTTAAACTTGACAATGAAGATTGATAGGTACTAACATCTTGTTTCAGTGTTGTTTTTACAGTTTTTTAAGTTAGGTTTGCATTAGAAATTGGATGGAAGTCTAAATCTCCAACATTGAGTGAGGCATCCAAATTTGTAGTCAAGAACTTCTAAATCGCGATCATGACCTTGCAATACGGATGGATGAACTTAAACCAGACAAATTTGTGGAGCAAATTGTAACCACAATCCAATTAAGGAAGACATGATTATCATATAGTGCGATTCATAGTGGCGTTCGCGTTCCTAGTCACGACTGTGACTTTTATAGCTGTATAAAGGGAACCAAGTCCGCAACCAAAACTTGCCAAGTATCCAAGATAATCGTTGGGATATCAAAATTCATACGGGCAAAAAACCTATCGAGATTGCGACCCATGGAAGTAATTTTTCCTTACCAAATAGAAGGATTTGCTATCTCTGTTGCATATAAAAGAACCTTAATCACAACTGTGACTTTTTCTTGGAACACCAGTAGCAGCACGCCACGTAGACTAGCCGTTAGACACAAAGTGGGCTTCTCTATGTGATTTCATTCTTTCTAATGCAAATTGAAAATTCGCGATCGCAAAATGCTAGTCACGACCATGAAATTAGTCTAACAGATATTTAATACAAAATTTACCTAGTTTACCTTAGAGATTTAAACATAATTTGTTAGTAATATCTCTTTAGTGGTTATTGCCTATAAATGCTCTACCAAACATATATGAATGCAAGAGAATATAATTGATTATAGCTAAACTCTTGTAATTTTACTTCTCAACTTCTTATTCTTTATATTTAAGTTAATATTATTGGGTGTAAACATTAAACACCATTGTAATTAGGTTTGAGAGTTAGCCTAGCTGTCAAAACTCTTGTATTAGGTTAAGTGTGAGCCTTAAGCATTAAACACCATTGTAATTAGGTTTGAGAGTTAGCCTAGCTGTCAAAACTCATGTATTAGGTTATGTGTGAGCCTTTGCGGAAAACACTTGAATAAGGTTTTTGTGTGAGCCTTGAAACACAAGTTGTAGGGTTGTGTTTGAGCCATTAAAACACATTGTACAAGTTTGGTTTGAGCTTGAAAACACCACTTTGAGTTAGTAGAACACCTAATTGTGAAGAATTAGGGAAGAGACGTAGGGTTCATTAACTTCTGAACCACTATAAAATATTATGTGTTCATTCTTTCTCCTTCTCTTTCAATCTCTTAAACACTTTATCTTCCCTTTAAATTTTCAAATTCCCACTAATTCAACCCCTCTTTTGGTGTTCAAAGGCCAACATTCTAGTTTGTGTCTAAGACTTCACTTGGTAGGGATTGTTATTTTACAGGTAGAGGTCATGATTTACAAACATTTCTTGATTTTATGCTCCATTTAACTTCTAATGATGTTTTAGTTTAATTTCTACAATAACCACTCTTAGACAAGGCATTAGAACTATTCATCTTATGTTGTCAAGATCAAAAGAGTGTTTAACCTAGTTTTTACAATATAGTCTAATAGATGTGAATAACTTCTTATTTTTGGTCATATGCTTTGAGCACCCATTATCCACATGGTAATCATTGTTATTTTGGTGGCTTTCAAGCATTCCTACAAAACAAAATAAGTTCATCTTTGTTTAGGTACCTAAGCATACTTAGTTCCTTAGGGGTTCTTAAGCTATAAATAAGATCATTTAAACCTTTAAAATCATGCTCTAGTTTGGAACATTTGTTCTTGTAAATTTCATTTTTGCTTTATATTGATCACATCTTAAGGACATGGCTTTAACTAGCTAATCATCCGCATCCTTATACACATCAATATCATCACAAGATTTGAAAGAAGTGCTTACCTCATTAAAGGAGTCTTTTTAAGCCATGAAGCAAAAATTTGCAAGCTCTTCATCTTTTTCCTTTTCAATTGAATCATCATTCCATATTACTTTAAAGCCCTTTTTCTTTTCATTGTCCCACTTCTTCTTCTTCTTCTTCTTAAGTTTGGGATAATCAAATTTGATGTGACCTTACTTCCTACATTAAAAGCAAGTCACATCATTCTTATTCTCTTTGAAGGTGAATGATGTTTTATTAAGGTTTCTTCTTTCCATTTTTCTCTTCATAAGATCTTTGGATTTCTTAAGAGCATGACAAGTTTTTCTTCCTCTTTCTTATTTTCATCACTTTCACTTAAGCTTTCTTCCACTTTATTGTATTTGTTAGAAGATTTGAGAGCAAAAGTCTTTTGTTCTCCTTTGTCTCCTTATGCCTTCATTCTTTTCATTTCCTCATATTTCTTGATCACCATTTCATGAGTGAGATGCTTTTTAATTAGGACATCAATTGGAACTTCTTCAATGTCATGATTAGATTCTTCTATGCTACACACTTTAGTCCCAAACTTTTATAGTGGAAGCATCTTGAAGATTTTGGTGTTTACCTCACAGTTGGTAAGTGTTCTATTATACTTCTTCATATTGTTGATAATGAGAAAGAGTCTATTTGTCATTTCGATAATGGTTTCATTTTTTTCATCATGAAAAGTTCTTATTCTATCATATATATCTCTAATCTACTTGACCTCACTTACATTGTGTCCTCATGGTAGTTCTTTAAGGCTTTCCATATCCCATAGGTGGTGTGTCAATATTGAACTCTTCCACATTGTTCTATTCAAATGAAAATCAAGATGACCACTATGGCTTTTTTGTTCTTGGCATTTGCCTTCCTATGGGCTTCCATTCTTCTCCTGGAAGCATTTATCCACCACCATCCACCATTCTAAAGGGTAGCTTCCACTCCTTTGTAACAACATCCCAAAGGTCTACTACATACTATTAAGATAGATCTCCATTCTATACTTCTAATAAGCGTAGTCGAATCCATTAAAGAATGGCTTAAGGTGAGAGTGGATTTCTTCTTGTTTGGGAATTGAAAAAGCTTAGATTCTCCTTCTTCAATGGGTTGTTATGCCAAGTACTTTGAAATTGCTCGCCTTTTGATCACTTCTTGGTTACATACTTAATATCAAATTCAGTCAGCATGATTAATCACTTTGTTAATCTCCCAGTTAGAGAAGTGGCCTCATATAAGTACCTAATCGAATCAAGATTTGAAACTACCTCTACTAAATATGACTGAAAATAATGCCTCAACTTCTTCATTGCCCAAACTAGCGCTAGACAATTTTTCTCCACTTGATTGTACTTTTCTTCATAAGATAGTAATGTTTTTACTAAATCCTTTTAAGCCAACATTGCACCCATAAAACTATCATCCACTGTCAGATATAAAGTTAAAGGTTTTTTGGGCCTTGGCGGCTTTAATAATGGTGAGTTTGTTAGATATTCGTTTACCTTTTCAAAGGCATTTTGACACTGCTCATTCTATTCCATTGACTAATTTTTCCGTAGTAACTTGAAAAATGGGGGTTAACCTTGCTATGAACTAGATGATGTACTATAAATGACCCAAGAAACCTCATGCCTCTTTCTCTATCTTAGGTGTAAGCATTTCTTGAATAGTCTTTACCTTATTTGGATCCACTTTGATTCCCTTCTTGCTGACTACATGTCCTGATAGATTGTCAGAGATGGCCCCGAACATACACTTCTTATGATTTAGCCTTAAATTGTACCCATCAACCCTTTTTAAAAGCTTTTCTAAAGCATTAAAGCACCCTTCCCTAGTCTTCAACTTCACCATCATATCATCCACACACATTTCCACCTCCTTGTGGATCAAGTGATACAACAAGGTAGTTATCATTTGCTAGTAGGTCACCCGCGCATTCTTTGGTCCAAATGGCATCACCTTGTAGCAATATGTCCCCTACTTTGTAATAAAAGCTACCTTTACCTTATTTGTGATAGCCATGAGAATCTGATTATATCAAAAAAATATGTCTATAAAGGAATATATAACACAGGTTACGACACTGTCAACTAGCACATTTATGTGTGGTAAAGGAAAATCATCTTTTAGGCATGCTTTGTTCAGATCCTTGTAGTTGACGCACATCCTCACTCTTCCATCATTCTTTAGTACTAGTACTATATTGGCTAACCACTCGGGGTAGTCTACCACGTTTAAGAATTTGGCATTCAACTTTTTGCTACTTCTTCCTTGACCAACTAGGCCCATTTGGGTCTCATCCTCCGTTATTTCTGTTTCACTGGTCTCATGTGTGGCTAGGTCAAGATTTTATGTTTTGCAATCTACCTATTGATCCTTGGAATATCCTCATATGTTTAATCAAAGACCCTTTAGTATTTCTTAAGTAGTCATTTAAACTTCCTCTGCTCTTCTAGTGTGACATCACTAGCAGTAGGCAAGATCTTTACATTTTCCTATGTACTAAGGTTAAATATAGTAGTATGCACAAAATTAATGTTAAATATGCTCATGAAATGATGCATGGCATGCATACTACCATCAGGAAACACATCATAGAAGTGAGCAAACTCATCTTTCTTCATTTTAAACATAAAAAAAAATACATCATCGTCCTCAAAGAGACTAGAAACAAGGGCATCAGTAGTATTAAGAAAGTCCTCTTCATTTGGTTGGTTGATTTAAGCCTTTTCTGTCTGAGCCTTCCCCTTTTTTTCATCCTTCATTCCATCAATTAAAACTTCATAGTTAGCATTTTGCATAGGATTTGCCTCTTTCCCATTATTTGTTAGAATAATAGCATTAACAACTCCTTTAAAACTCTATTGCATTTGATCATTCTCCTATTTAATTTTAGAAATTCTACCTAAAGTGTTGCTCCATCTACCATATAGGCTTGATTTTCTCCACATAATTCTTCTTTTCCTCACCGCCTACTTCCTTGATAGAGTTTAAGATCTTGCTCTCAATATCTTTCAATTTTATCCCCATGCATGTAGCTTCAGTGAATTTACAAGGTCAAGTATACTCCCATTTTGAGTCCACAAATAAAGCATTTCGCTTTAGCAAGTCGGACCCTTCCTCTGCACGATATTCCCTAGTGGCCCAAAAGTCTTACTTTAGTGCATATTACTCTTTCTGTTCATCAGTACCCTTTTTTTTTTTTTTTTTTATCCTTCTATGGCCATGTGGATTGAGGACCATATAGAACCACATGTTGGCCAGACTCCTAACCATCCATTGTCTTTGTGACCTGTTTCCCCTCCTTTTTCTTCTTACCATTCTCCTACTTTGACGAGTCCTGATAATTCTAATGCCCCAATTCGTTAATGTTTAGCTGGAAAAAAGCCTTCTCAAGTTTGTCCATGTCATTGCTCGATGACATCTCACTTTGAATGGTTCTTTGCTTAACTTTTCTAATGATTTTCCCTTCTTTCACAAAGAAGTCCGACAGTAGCCTATGTAGATCTCTCACTTCTTACTTTGACCCTTTATTAGGGTACCTTAATCCTTTCTTTATAGTATGGGTAGGAATCTTTAGGAACTCTGATATGTCGATAGAATTCTTCCTTAATCCTTGTCTTAGAAGAAAGTTCATATTCTTCACAATCCCAATAACTTTAGGATCAACCCATTTATCTATGACGTTTGGTAACCTAAAACCCTTGAAGATGTGGAACAACCGCATTTAAACCTGATATAATTTCACCAACCTCAACATAGATGGTCATAACCTCTCCTTTATAGGGACTTTTAACTTTTTGGTGAATAGTAGAAGGTACCCCATCGAGAGGAAGATACCATGGCTTTCCTAGCAAAAGCAAGAAAGTAATCGAAATGTCCAAGACTATGAATTCCACCATGGCCTCAACTAGTACTATTTTTTTATCATAGTCTTTTATACTTCTGCAACTGGCCTTCTACTATCATCATAGGTCGTAATGATACTATTAGAAGCTTCCAAATCCTTTTTAAATAACATAAATTTATGCAATAGCTTTGAAACATCATCTACCATCACACATGAAGTACATATTCCTTTCACTTCATCTCAAATAAATAAGGCCAAATTATGATCCCTTCCCTTTAGTGGCAAATCTTCATATGAGTCACCAATACAATGACATTTTTTAGAGTAGCTTCACTATAAATGACCAAATTGGATAAAACTTCTATCATAATCTTCTTATGCTCTTGAGAGGTGATAAGTAGTTCCTATACATTGATCTAAGCTGGAACCTTCTTCAACTACTTCATAGTAGGATTGTCTTTCACTTTTTCCTTCACCATAAGTTTATTTATCCCTTTTTCAACCCTTGGTTCCTTATGAGCTTCCTTATCAGGATAAAATTTCCTATTACCAGTGACATGGTTCACTTGTTTGGCTTCCTTTTCTTCATCACTTTCCTCCCATAATCGAATCATTTTCCTCATTCACATTTCTTCTATCTCCTCATCTAAAGTTTCCCATGGGTTGATAGTATAGGCAGCTAAAACCTTAGTCATAACTTGCTCGATAGTGGCGACAATAACTTTAGGAATCCTAAAATTTATAATGAAAGTCCTTTGATTTAAGAGAGGAACATTAAGATACCTTGGGAGAGGATTCCTTTAAATGCTAGGCCTTTTAGAGTTTGGTGGAATAATCATATCATTGTCGATAAGGTCCTAAATCTCATGCCTCAGTCTATAACAGTCATCAGTGTTGTGACTTGAACCTTGATGAAAAACATAATAATCATTGTTGTAGTACCCCCTAGGCAAAAAATTAGGAGGTGTTCTTGATGTTAAAGGCTTCAACACCCCCTTCTTCTATAACCTTTCTAATGCCTTAGACAAAGGCATCCTTAAATCTATAAGCTGTCTAGGCCTTGCTATATTAACATTGGTTGTTTTATCGCCCTTAGCTTATAGGGTGCCTGTCTTGCCCCTATATTATTTTTTGACTGAGAGTCTAACTCCTCAACTTGCAAATCTGCCTCTTTACTGTCCTTAAAGTTTCTAACCAACATTCATCTTATCTTAATGCCAATACTAGACAAAACCCTTTTTATAATTATTCTGACTTGTTCCCTTTTTGTAGGCCTTATAGATGCCTCTGAAGCAGTCTTCTTCCACCTTTTGATGTAATCATTAAGGCTTTTACCAATTTTTTGCTTCAAAGATTCTAAATCCTACAATGTAACCTCAAGGTATGAATTACAAGCATCATGCCTTTTAAAAGCTTTTGTCAGGTCTTTCCAATCCTTCCTAACGGTTTTTAATTGGTTGAAGTACCATGTCTTAGAAGATCCCTCTAATGAGAATTCAAAGAGCTCCATCATAATATCAATCAGTACCTTAGATGCTTTCATGACTAGCACACATGAATGAACATGGTTTTAGCATTTTGGATCACTATGAACTTGGGTAGCTCGGGCATGCAAAAATTAGCTGGCAGTTTCTCAAGTTGCAAGCCAATAGTTCTTTAATGTTTGTTGCCTTTTCTAAACCCTTAGCATATATAGCTTTCTATATTTTCTCCAACTATTTAGCAAAGTCATCCAATCTAATACTTTCCTTCTTAATTTATGTAGCTTTATCGGGAACAACTGTGGCATTACCCATGTCCTTAGCAATTTTGATCTCATGATATTCTTTCATCTGAAATAAATCATCATCGATCACCATAGGCTAGTGGGTTCCATTGGTGCTTTCCCCTTGTAAACTTTACTGGTAGCTACATCTTTTTGTTTAAGATTTCATAAATCGTTTGTTCACTTCTTCAACAATCCTTTTTTTCCATCTTAGGTTTGAAGTTTGCCATTAGCCTTTCCAAAACTTCGGGTGGTATGTTTGGTTCCATGATTGGACCAACCTTGGTCACCTCTGACCAGAGGAGTTGGAGTCTTAAGAAAACATATAAAAAAGGCTTAAATGAATAAAAACGTCTTTATATTAGTTGGAAAAACATATATATGGAATATGAAAAGATCCCCTTTATAAGGTAAGAGGGATATTTACATGGAAATCCTTTATAACATGGGAAATGGGGTACACAAATTTACATGTAGGTGATAATTACATCAAAGAGGGGATGATTAATTATTAGATCTTTACATTAAGGATACCTAATCATGTTCTTTAGGAATTCCAACTCTCTTTTTAGAAAAATGCAAACAATGGGGTGTCCTATTCTTAGGTATTACTAGCTCCTACAAACGCTTAACGATTGAAAGGGTTGTTGATGTTAATGGCTCTTATAAGCTTAGGAGGCGATTGTCATGATCTCGATTTGATGTACTCGAAGATATTAGACTCATGAGTGATGAATCCTCCTTACAATCTCTTAAGCCCAAATGGAGTATAGGTCTTATGTTTAGAGAACCATCAGCTTGCCTGAGGGCACTTGCTCGTGGTAAAGTGTGAAGACTACATGAATGCAGTGGACTATTCAATAACTAGTTTAAAAATATTAAAAGTGAACTAGAGATGAAACACAAAGTCAATTTTGTGTCCCCAGTGAGTCACCATTGTGAGCACTTCAATGGTTTCGTAGCAGTGCTCGAATGAGTGAAATCTTGCTTGCAACCCCTACCTTTTATTGATTATTAGGGGATTGATGATGGGGGTCATACTTTGGTAATAACCCTTAATTGTGGCATGTGATTGGACCAATAGAAGGGGGAGGGTCCTTGTAGGGCTTGCATAATTTCAAAGCCCTTAATCTAAGATAGTAGTCATCGAGGAACCAAAAGTGGGATAATACGTTGGTACTACCCTTATGGAATGTGGAGTCACCACTCGACTTTGGTTGGGACAAATCTGGAGAAGGCAAAATCTAAACCTAACTTAAGTTAATTAGAAGACCCATTTCATGTTCAACCCATAAGAGAATGAGTTCAAAAATTGGGTACGAATTTGTGAAGGGGTTAGGCACTCCCAAACTACCTAGATATTGGGATTCGACCTTCAAGCATCTTTGGTTCACTTTTAACATTTTAGTTGAGTTATTGATTAATCAAATTATCACTCCTAAGCATATATCTAACATGATCCATTTCAACAAATCAAGTCATCAACTAAAAAGAGGAAAGGGATTATGCATCATGGCATAAGGTCTTAACATGCATCATCATCTACTCATACACTTAGTCATCCATAGTGGGGATGAGGGGTCATATGATATGGCATAGGGTTTTAACATGCATTCTCATCCATTCACACACATGATCATCCATAATAGGGAAGGGGTCATGTGACATGGCATAGGGTTTCAACATGCATCATCATCTATTCACATAAAATATAACCATGCATAATCACATAATGCATATGAAAAAGTGGTTAAGACCAAGTTCATGTCTAACTCCAATTAATCACACTTACACCCAAAGGAAGAAATAAGTTAGTAATGAGTTAATATGAGAAGTAACCAAAAAAGACTTGAAATGAACCAAGAAAGATAGATAAAGTACAAAGTGATAATCTTACCTTATCTTTAAAGTCAAGGTATCCTAACACTCATTCTAAGTCCATGGTAACACATTCAATCATCACAAAATAAAATGTAAAACATAAAGAAAATGCATGGATAATGAACAAAAGGAAAGATAAACACATAATGCATGGCATTTAGAGGATATTGGATGGCCTAAGGCAAAGATTCAATTCAAATGAGATCTTAGGGTTAATGAACCCTCCTTCATGTTATCTGCAAAGAGCTAACAATACATGTCATAATTAACTATTACAGAAGTTAAGATGCCAAATTAAAAGGAGAAATTGAAGAATCAAATCACTATTCATAAAACTAGCATATGAACCCCAACATTAAGGAGGCTTTCAAGATCAAGAGAATCATAAATTACTCATTTGAACATTGTCTTTCAGTGCCTAAAATATAACAAAAAACCTAATCTTAAGTTCAAAGAAAAGGAAGCACACAAAAGCATTTAGATAGAAAGGTAATAAAAACCATTTAGAAAACAAACAAGACACCATTTTTTGGGTGAATGAGGGTCCTAGGTCATTAGACCTCACCCTATTCTATCAATAGAGTCACCAAATATCACAAAAGATACCCCTAAAAGCAAGAAATCTAAAGGAAAGAAGAAGAAAATTCTCTACTGTGTTGTAAGGAACTTAGGCTATATAACCATGAATAAGGCTTGCACAACACTCATTTTTTTCAAAAATAGAAAATGAGAAAGAAAGGGAAAGAAGAAGAAGGCGAAAAGAGTCATAGGTATGTCCTGGTGTCTTTGCCCTTTAGAGCACATAAAAAGTTTAATATGCTCAAAAAATGCTTAAGGTAATGCATAAAATCAAAGTTAAAGGCCTAGTTCTACCTTGCAAAAAGTGGGGTGAAGTTAGGGTTTAGTTTTTTTTATGTTTAAGAGTGTTTAAGAATTGATTTTAACAGAGTTTTATTAGGGTTTTTTCCAAGCCTCCTCCTCCCTTTAAAATGGGGGATATTTATAAGTATTGGATAAGTGCACATAACCAAAAATAATTTTAGTTGCACCATGGATATATCCAATCGTAGAGAAGGAGAGTGTTATACTAGAATTTGCATTTTCATGAGGCTTGTACAACGAATAATGGGTTGTGCATCACTCTATTAGGGTTATGCACCCTTAGAGTTAAAGGGGGGGACTAGTTCCAGAAGGTTCTATAATCTAAGGTTTTAACAAGGGTTGTGTACAACCTTGTTTGATAGGTTGTACAACCATGCTTGATGGACTATACAACCCATCAAGCTTGGTAGGCAATTTTAGGTTTGGCTTTGGGCTTGGTCTTTTGGGCTTGGTTTTTGGGCTTTTCTAATGTTTTTTATTGCATTTAATCCCTTCGTTTGAATAATTCCCTTCTTATTATGGAGATTTGGTTCAGAGATTTGATCATTGGGCTTTGTATCCTAAGGTCCAAAATTTTATGCTTATAGTAGTGAGGCCTTGGGCAAGGTTTAAACCATCAATTTGAACTCCTAGGATATTTGGGTCCTCATCCGAAGTGGCTCTAAAAGAGCTAAAACATTTCTAAGGGAACCACTAGCCATTAAAGGATTAGGATTCCAATGTGATGAAGAAAAGAAAGAAACTTACATAAGGCCAATAACATATAAAAACATGAAAACTAACTAATAGAGGTCATTGAGCTTTGAGCCCTCTCCTTTATCATTCTCCAAGATAACACATAAAAAGGGAAGAAAGTCATCAAGTTATGGAGTTAGCCCCTTCCTTTTGGTGTCAAAGGTAAGAACTGAAGAAAGTAATAAATTAATATAAGCAACCAAATTGGATCATGGGGTCCTTTAGAGTGAGATTCCCATTCCCATTCACATCCATTATGATGTAAGCCTAAAAACACAAAGGAATAAAGAAAGAAGAGCAATGGAAAAGGGGAAATTGAAACCACTAGAGCATGAAAACCACTTATTTAATCTTGATCCTTGCTCCATTTTTGGAAGAACAAGGGTCCAAAGTAAAAGGACTTACCCATATTCAGCTATTAAAGCTTACTAAGAACCTTAAAAACCCTAAAAAAAATACAACAAATATAAATGAAGAAGAAGATTGTAAAAAACTATAGTTTCAGTCAAAATGTGTTGTATAAACAAATTCATGGTGCATGCAGCGTACAAAGTAGTCTATGTAGACTACAACTAAGTTTGCATAGATTATTGGGATTGAGATTTTTTGAAAAATAAAGAAAAAGAGAAGAGAGAAAAAGGGGAAGGGGAGATTCAGGTCTCTAGATGTCCATTCGATGTGTTTTGCCCTCATATGTCAATTATGTGCCCTACGCCAATTTTTATAATGGATATTTTTATTAATGTCAGGGTTGCAATTTTTATTAAATATCTTTATTATATTGTGTTTATGGTTAATGATAAATTCCATGAATAGTTAGTTCTACTTAAGGTCATCAAATATGTAACTTGATAGTAAAACTCTTAAGTGTAGAAAATTATATTCTAAATTATTTCTAGTAGTCAATATTGTTCAAATAATAATGAATGAAGATAGTATGTGTTTTGATTAATGACTATGTTTTATTGGTCCTGGATATGGGATATTAAACCAAACACATAGATACATGTTTAAGAAATATTGCATTGGACCGAATAGCTATAAGAACACTACATAGATAAGTTATCATAAGGATTCTCATGCAATAGTATTTACTTAATTCTCTGACCTAAAAATCACCATGGATTCCAATATGATGAACTTTGTATTTTGATACGGTCCAACATTATCTTTAATAAGATGATCATAGAGACTGATATTGGATATGAAGTAAATCTTATAGAGGAATATGAGTAATTGAGAAGGAATTGTCCCTCATGTATTTATGAGAAATATATCTCTGAATCCCTCAATAAGTTAGATGGAAGAGATTACATGACCATGTAACAATGAATTGATAAAGGTTATTAATGTCATTTTACATCAATCTAATTTGAGATTGAGAAATAATTGAACTATATAAAGATGACATGATACATGCCTTATATTTAATTGAGATATAATGTGACAAAAGGATTGAAATGATATTTGTAAAATATGTTAGGTCAGATTATTGACCTTTACATAATTTAGGTAGTGATAATGTCTTTACATGGGCCATTTATAACTTGTGAGGTAGAAATAGGATTTGAGCCACTACCAACTTTTTGTGAACTTATAAAGTTGCATACTTTGAACAAACCCAAAGGCAAAATTATTTTTACTACTCTCTCTGGTTATATAGTAAGATAATTAGAGATATTATTTTGATATTTAGATATCTTTTTCATTTTAAAGGTTAATACAAATTAGGATATCTAATTGTTTGTATTTCTAAAGATACTAAGTTATGTATATATCTAAATAGTTAAGCTATATTAATGCTAGGATTTTTTGAAAATAGATAGAACATTCATGTTAACTTTGAAAAAACATTTAGCAAGAGAGAGAGTGAAAAATGACCTTGGTGCTAACACACCCTTCTTTTTGGAGAGCTTGTTCATGTAGATACCTACAAAGGACATTCATCATTTTGGTAGCATCTTAATCTGACAATCTACACTCCAAGCTTAAGGTAGGGCATTACCGGTGTAAATCCCCTCTATACCTTTTAACAATCTTTCGACCTTTTGCACAAATTGGTAGGATTCCACATTACTTTCATCAATTTATTCAAATTACATAGATCCAGTAAGGTTTTAAATGTTTAAATTTTTATTTTTTCATTGTGATTGTTCTTCAAAACCCAACACCAGAGGCACTAAAATGTTGAATAATCCTCTAAAATGCAAAGGAAAATTGCAATATTAAGTCCCAAAGTCTTTTACCTTAAATCTTGAGTTTTGGGTTAAGGTTGAGGTTTTCTGTGTGTTTAAGTGTTCAAGTGATTAGTGAGGTGAAAATTTGGCATTATAACCTTAAGGTAAGAGAGCACTCCATTTCTCTCTTAAATGAAGGGGTATTTATAAAGAAGAAGTGAGTGCACCCAAGCTAAAATGACTTAAATTACACCAAACACTTGACTCTTAGAGAATATGATCAAAGAAAGTTCTTGAATTATGATTGTAAAGTTATTTATACAACCAAGTTAGTTGTACAAACTTAAGGTTAGTTGTACAACCATGTGGGAGTCAAGGGTCAATTATTCCAGAAGCTTCTTTCTATTAGAGTTGAAGACTTGGTTATACATCCATCTTTAAGTTATTTTAGTAGGCTTGGGATTAAGCTTAGTTTGAATTGTGGCTTCGATTTAGACTTGATCCAAGTTTTCTTCCAATCTTTGCTCCTCATTTTGTAACCTCTCCCCATATTTTTTAGGGAGTAATTCTAATAGTTTCTCATCATTGGGCTTACGTCCTAAAGCCCAAAATCCAATACTCATAGTTGGTGATTAAAAGAAAGAAAGGAGGGCAATTGGCAAATCAAGGCATAAGCAATTTATAGTGGTTTGAGTATTTAAAAACCTTATATCCACTCTCCAATTATCTAATTAGGTATTTCATTATCACTAAACATACACTAGGTGTTTTATAAGCTCACTCTCCAACTTAGTATTTAGGCTCACACCAACCCAAGTACATTTGTGTTTAAGGTTAATGCATAACCTCACTATCAATTTTCCAACTAAATTAACCCTTAATTCTCAGTTACAAGTGTTTAGGTTCACACTAAAACTTTATAAAGCAATCAAAGTAAAGTATAAATGTAATAAAGAAATAGGCTTTGATAAATTAAATTATAAGAGTTTGGGCATAATAAATGGCTATTCTTTTGCATTAGAGACCATTTAGTAGAGTATTTATAAGTTTCAACCACTAAATAGCTATTAGGAACAAAGTACCACCAAATCTCTAAAAGTTTGCAAGGAAATCCTAGATTTAATGCTTGTTAAACAAATTTCATGGTTAAGATGCCTGAATAGTGATCGCAGTTCACATTTAATGCTCAGGATCTCCATTTTGTGATCACAATCTTCATATGTATCTAACAACTAGTGACACGTGGCATTCTATAATAGGTTCCTTGGACTAGCCATTATAACACTTCATTTTTATACATTATTAACGATTACAACTTCAAAGTCATAATTGTGATTTATTGATTGAATTGGATTAGTGTGTCATGACTTAAATCAAATACTAGCCTGCCTAAAAGTGTGAAGTTGATTTCTAGGTCACAATCATTCCTTTTGCTTTGCGGTTGTGATCTTAAAATAGCCAAACCATTATTTGCACATGTTGCTTGCTTCAAATGGTTTCCTAGCTAACCGTTAAAACTTTTTTTTTTACAGTTACAATCTTTTCTCAGTTTTGATTAAGCTTTTGTGTTGAGGACCTTGGGCACAATTTTAACCACATACTAATCTATTTCTTTTTATTCCATCAAAGAGGGGGATCATGGTCGTGACTATAGGATCTCAGCCATAACTTATAGGCCAGGTTTCACCTTTTAGGGTTTTTGCCTTCTTTTGTTTTCCTAAGTTATTCTAAAATTATTTCCTGCAAAAGCAATACTTGAAAAATACATTAGTAGCTTTCAATCTAACTTTTCAAGATAAAAAATGATGTTTGACAAGTTTAACCAACTTGGTTCAATAAGGCCATTCTAGGTCCTCCTTACCTTCCTTGTCCCTTTTTCCCCTTCGTTTCTTTTTTTTTTTTGTCAGTAGTAGACCCAAATATCCATATAAACATTTTATTGTATGTATAAACATCTGAATGGCTTGTATAAACATCTTTGTGGTTTGTATATACCATAATTACTACTCACATGCACTATTTATAATAGTGCACCATTTCCTTTCTCTTTGAATTTTTAGATTTCTTTTTGATATTTCAAGCTTAAAAATAGGTAGAATAGAGTAAGTTGTAATAAACAATGACCATTCATTAAGTTATAATAAACAATGACCATTCATTCTTTATATTTGGCTAAATTTTATATTAAAACCCATTTTACGGGGTGTTTCCTAATTAGTTATGTTTGTATCCCTTTTGCATCCTTTTGTAAGAATGAAATGATGGTGATAGGAAGAGATTAGAGTAAGCTAAGACCTCTTCATTCCTCTCTATTTACTATTTATTTTGATGTATTTTTTTTTATCCTATTACAAAACACATATCTTTATGGCTTCATTTGCACCATATATGTGTTACTATTGACTTTGTATGAGCATATAACTTATCTTTACATTAAAGGCATCATGTTCATATGCAGATGACACACGCTTTCATCATATGTGTGATAGGCATTCCATAATGACATAAGTAGTTACACATATAAGGTAAAAGGGGTAAGCTTTCTCCATTTTAAGTTGTTATGCTTAGAGATAAGAACCCCTTTCTTTCATAATCCCTATCACTAACTTATGCATCATTATTGTAGGCTTTCAAGCTTGAGATTTGCATCTATTAGTTAAGATGATGATTGCATAAATGCTTATATGATTATGTGTGCCACATCTCTATGATGAATATGTGTACTTGTTTAATTTGATATGGTTATATGAACAAGCACTGGATATTTTATTAGTGTCACTTAAAAATGGACTAAATAATTGATGAGGATGAAACTTATAAATGTGAAGCAAGTGTTCCCTCAAGGCCAGATCCTTAAATCTGTGTCTAAACTTTTCCTAAAGTCGTACCTAATTTTCAAAGTTGATCTTTGATGGGTGAAGATGGATTGGGCTTTCTAGCAGACCTATTTGGGCTAAAACCAATCCTATCTCAAAATTTTGTCCTTACCAAAGTCATGTCATGACTCTATCCAAGTGTTCAAGGTATTACTAAAGTATTATCCCTTAAGGTCCCTTCTTGACCGTTTGATTCACATCATAGGCTCTACGACTCGAGAAGCCTAGGTTTGGATCCCTCATTGATCTTCCATATGTTAATACAAGGGGTTGTACCAAAGTATGACCTTATGTCCTCTTAACTCCAGTGGTAGATAAAAGGTCAAGAGTCATAAGATTTTTCACTCATGTTATCATAACCACAAAATACAAGATGTTCTGTAACATCCCTATCCATATTTTTTGGAATTATCACATTAACATATTCATTGCATAAATGATATGAAACCACACATGAACATATGCATTGGATAAATGATCATTTAGATAGGTGAATTAGATAAGCATGACGATGACACATGCAACATTGCATTTGGGACACTTGAACATATATGTAATGTTTGTATAGTTGCATGGAAAATTGTTTTATGATGTGTGCATGTTATAACATCATAAATAATGGTATTATAGAGCTTATTTTAAAGTATAAAGGGCATCTATGAATTAGGAGATGGATGGAGGTGCTTAAGGATTGAAGAAGAGGGACGAAAAGAGGGAAGTGAACTTCCAACCAATAGGAATGCAACACCATGATTTTCTCTTGTTACAATAGGTTTACAAGTGGAATTTTTTACCCTTTAGGATTAAAATTAAGGGGTTAGACGTGAGATACAACAGAAGAAAGAGAGAACTAAGGACGAAAGAAAGAAAGGAAGAAGAAGAAGAAGAAGAAGAAGAGGAAGAAGTGTGATGCTGCCTAGGAAAGAGTCCTAAGGTTTTCTAATTATGGGACAATATGTAAGTTAATTTATCTTCTCCCCACATGAAATTAACCTCTCATGACATGTTAATCATGCATGGTTAGTGAGCTGATTGTGTTGATTTTTGTTGTTAGAGCATAATTTTGTACCCACGATTTTATAACCCTAGAAGAGGAATTAGGGAAAGTGAAAAATATGAAAGTTGTAGCTTTAAGTGTGAGGAGTTATGGCCCCTTCATTAGGGTTGGTTCACAACCAACCAAAATCACCTCAGTCTTTCTAATTTCTTATATTTTTATGGCCTTAGGTTCTGATTTTGACAAAGTGTAAAACATAAAATTTTTAGGGTTATATCCCTTCTAAATACCTGTAAAGCAGTTTTGATTGATTTTTTTTGTGTGGAAAGAGATATGGCTCATTGATTGGGATTGACCCTGTACCCGAATGAAACCTCACCTTTCTTTTAATTCTATTTTCTAAGAATTTGATGGCCATAGATTCAAAATTTGATGATGTTCCAAACTTTAAAGTTGTATATTTATGTTTGATCTATATATCTCTGAAATATTTTTGCCAAATCCAACATGGTTGTTAAGATATTGCCCCTTCATTATGACTATTTGTCAACATAATACAAACCTGCTCACCCTGAGATTGGTCCTTTGTTTTGGTGACCTTATAGACTGAATTAGACAATGAATAAAACATGAAAAAAGTTCTTTATATGTTTTGTACTGATGGTAGATTGTTATTGCAATTGACTTTGTACAATTTGAGATACGCCCAAAAATGTAAGACCTACTCAGACTGAGATGACATTGTAAAAGGGCAAAATTTAAAAATTCACCAAATTTTCTGTGTGGCTTATATTGGCTTGAAATTTAAATATATTGTATAATTATGTGTCTAGTTTGTTTGAAAAAAAGAATCAAATCATTTGGATGAATATATCAAGAGTTATTGTTGTGACCGTGTAGCAAGCTCAGGCAACCATATAAGGAAAATATGTATAAACACTAGGTACACTTGCATGAATCATGCCATAACTGCATACCAA
>CATIWR010137517.1:0-35685 GCA_949677035.1 Omphalea diandra | reverse complement strand
TATATATCTCTATTTATATATATATATATATATCTATATCTATATGTATATATATATATATATATGTATATGTATGTATATATATAGATCTATCTACATACATCTATACATGTATATATCTATATGTATATATATATATATGTATATGTATGTATGTATATAGATCTATCTAGATACATATATATATATATATATATATATATATATATATATATATGGTCTAACGAGAAAAATGTGGTCATATGTAAATTAATTTTATAAATATTATTGCTACTAATTATCAAATATATAATTTCTTTTAATAATTTTCAATTTTATGATTGTAAATTTAGCTCTTTTAATTAATCAATCTTTAAATAGAGTTTTATAAGTTTATGATATTGATATTTTAATATCATTAAGTCAATATTCATTTTGAAAAAAGAGATTTATTGATATCAAAAATCTAAATTTAAGAGTTAATTCCTAGATAATTTTGCATTTAAAATTAAAGTAAAATTTTAATGTTTAGTATACTAATAATATTATTTTTACGTATACAATCAATTACTTAATTATTTTTAAAAATTAATTATTTAGTCAACTTATTTATAACAAAAAGTACATCTGATGAGATGTTATAATAGGCCTCATATAAATAAAAATAATAATTTAAAAACTAGAATATAATTTAATACACAGAAATTGATAATATATTTATGTTTGAAATACAAATTAAGATCAAATAAAATTATATTCATACTTTATGTGTAATATGAACAACTTTTTATTTTAATTAAAACATTATATTAATAAGTTTATAGGTAAGTAAAAAATAATTAGTTCAAATTAATTATTTTTATAAATGAATTAACTTTTATGCTTATAAAATAAATAAATAGTATATTAAACTTTTTAATATGTGAAATCAATTAATAACAAGAAAAATTTAGTAAGTAAAAATGATCAAGTATGGAGGTAAATATAATTTTTCTCTTATGAGGCCAATATTATATTAGTAAAAAATTATTTAGGATTCAAGTATATATATAAAAAAAAAATATTTGTGGAGCAATGGAGGATATTGCCCCCTCCTTTCCCTCATCGTAAATCCATCCCAAATGGATCATTTCATAAATTTATTCTCTAGTGAAAACCTATATATAGGTCTTAAGTGTTTTGCATATTTTTATCTATAAAATAAGTAACTTTCTTAACCCTCAGGCAAAAAGTGTGTGTGTGTCTATATATATATATATATATATATATATATATATATATATATATATATATATATATATATAAACAATCTCAACAACTTTATCAATATCTAATTTTGATAGAAAATTGATTAAGATATTTAGAAATAATATTTTGATGCCATTGATTTTGTAAACTACCTTTGCAAGTATGTGCATTCTATAAATTTTATTTTAAGCATTATTTGACTAGATTAAATAACTATTATTATACCAATAGTAATATATGAAAGATGAATAGACATGTTACGTTAATTAACATATACTATTATTATACCAATAAAAAACTATAAGAAAATTACTCTATAATGACATTTATTAAATGTCACCAAAGTCTAAAAAATGACACTTTAGACTCATACTTAAATTTTTCGTAAACGTCACTTAAGTGGATATCGTTATGTGCTAGAGCGATATTTATTGCAAATGTTGGTTTAAACTTATAACAACATTTTTAGCACCACTTTATTTGATATTTTTCAAATGTTACTTTAATGAGTTAAAATAAAATTTATAAAATGACACATAATAATAATTTATTTCAATGCATATTAAATGTCACTTTAGGGTAACAAAACAATATTTGTTAAATGTCTTTTAAAGTATATCAATAAATGTTGCCAAAAGGATTTATAATTAAATTTAAAATTTATCACATTAACACAAAATGTCACTGCGTAGTGTTTATGAATTTAATTAGTAATTATAACTTTTTACAAAAATGTCACTAAAGGAAAAGTTGTAATATCATTTTTCACCCATTACAAAAATGTCATATTATAGCATTCATTTTAATGATAATAGAATACAATCATAAAAATCACCAAGCACATGACATAATCCAAAAGTTGCCTTTTAAATTAAAATAATAAAATTAATAAAATATTAATAAAATATCCATTTGAGTATTTAAAAAGAATAATAAAATATTCCAATAAACAAACGTATACTATTAAAAACTAAAATATCATAATCTTAGACATTGTTGTAGAAAAACCACATGACTAGCTCAAATACATAAACTAATACTTATGACCTGCACTAAAATGAAAAAATATAATGATATTAGACTTAACAAAATAAAGAATATTATTAAACTTCATAAAATAATTATAAAAATTAATATAAAATAAATAAATATATAAATAGAGATAATTGAAAGTGCAGAATTTTAACCTTCCCAAAGGTTTAAAAAAAAAAAAGGTTCTCTTTGTGTGCATGATAGAATTACTTTTCCACCACCTATCTTTATGAAAACCCTATATGCATAATAAAAACTTCAAATATCTCACCTTATAGAATAATATAAACATAAAGCAAAGACACACAAAGGACAATCACGCAGAAACAAGTTTATACCTAGCTTTTACTTCATAAGGTTTCCTTACGAATACTCCTATTTTCATAGCTAAAGACACAAATTTCAGGGGCAATGGCTAGACTACTTGATCTATACCTTTCATGTGTATATGTATGACATGTATACTAGACTGCTTAACCTATGGTAAGAGCCTTAATCTCATATATACACTTATATATATAAGCATTTTAAATAACAAATAATTTATTAATGATTTATACACTTATATATAAGCATTATAAGTAAGAACAGGTGATTCTCCCCAAAAGACAAAAGACTATGAGAAAAGAAGTAGCTAAACTCCAAAACACGTGTTATTAGGGAAGTAGAGTATCCTGACTGGGTGGCAATTGTTGCCATGGTCAAGAAACCAAATGACAAATGGAGGATGTGCATCGACTTCACAGATGTGAACAAGGCATGTCCCAAAGATAGCTACCAGCTGTCAAACATTGATTAGTTGATAGACTTCACTGCTTGTTTCTCAAGGAATATCTATTTAGATGCAACTCAAGGATACCACCAGATATTGATGCACCTGAAAGATGAAGAAAAAACCACATTCATTACAAATAAAAAAACCTACTGCTACATGAAGATGCCATTCAGATTGAAAAATGTAGGAGCAACGTACCATAAGCTCATGAACTTCATGTTTGGAGACCAAATTGGTAACAATGTAGAAGTATACATAGATGATTTCATTGTTAAAAAAGCAAAATTGATGAATCTCATTCAAATGATATGTGAGAGGTTTTTAGTGTTTGGAACAAATATGGTATAAAGCTGAACTTGGAAAAATTTACTTTCAAAGTAAAGGCAGACAAGTTCTTGGGGTTTATGATTTCAAAACAAGGAAGAGAACCCTGAAAAGATCCAAGCTATCCTTGACATAAGACCTCCAAAAACCGTTAAAGAAGTTCAGAAGTTGAACGGGAAGATTACAATCTTAGGATAGTTCATATCTTATTTGACAAAAAGATGCATTCCTTTCTATAGAAGCTTAAAGAATGTGAAACACTTTAGAAGGCTAGAGGATTGCTAAACAGTTTTTGAAGAACTCAAGGCATTCTTCACCTCCCTACCTCTCTTGAGTCGACTCGAAGCAGGAGAAACACTCTATATGTACCTTGCGATAGGATGAGAAACATTAGCCTCAGTCTTGGTTCGGGAAGTAAATGGCAAAAAACATCACATTTATTACACAACATAGTCCTTCGTGGGGCTAAGATACTATATCCTAAGTTGGAAAATGTAACATCCCTATCCACATTCATTGGCATTATCACATCAACATATTCATTGCATAAATGATATGAAATCCCATATGAACATATGCATTGGATAAATGATTATTTAGTCATGTGATTTGTAGAAGCATGACAATGACACTTGCACCGTTTTATTTGAAACACTTGAACATATATGTAGTGTTTGTATAGTTGCATGGCAAATTGTTTTATGTTGTGTGCATGCTATAGTATCATAAATAATGGTGTTTTAAAGCTTAACTAAAAGTATAAGGAGTATTTAGGGATTAAGAGATGGATGAAGGTGCTTAAGAAGTGAAGAAAAGGGACTAAAAGAGGAAAAGTGATCTTCTAACCAATGGAAATGAAGCACCATGATTTTATATTATTATAATAAGTTTATATCTGCTAATTAGGGCAGAATTGAGGGGTAAGTAGGGAGGTATTGTAGAAAGAGAGTGAGAGAGAGCTAAAGAAGAAGAAGAAGAAGAAGAATAGAGGGAGAAAAGTGAGCTGCCTAAGGTTTTCTAATTTTGGGACAATAGGTAGGTTAATTTATCTTCTTCTCAACTGAAATTAACCTCTCATGACATGTTAATCATGCATGGTTAGTGAGAATTATGGAGTAATTGAAGTAGAGCTCTTGGATGGAAGTTATAAACCAAGAGAACAAGAGCTGATTCTATTGATTTTACTGTTAGAATAGAATTTTGTATCTACCATTTCATAATCCTAGAAGAGGAATTAGGGAAAGTGAAAAATATAAAATTTGTAGCTCTATGTCTCATATAAATGTATATGAAACAGTTTTGGTTGATTTTGTGTTTGTGAGGAGATATGACTCCTTCAGTAGGACTAGGTCAAATTCGAACTAAGATTATCTCAGTCTTCTGTTTTCTTATATTTTGATGGCTTTATGTTCTGATTTTGACAAAGTGTGAAATATGAAATTTGTAGGGTTATATCCTCTCTAAACACCTGTAAACCAGTTTTGATTGATTTGATGTGTGGAAAGAGTGATAGCTCATTGATTGGGACTGACTCTGTATCCGGGTGAAACCCACCTTTCTTTTGAATCTATTTTGCAAGAATTTGATGGCCATAGATTCAGAATTTAATGATAGTCCAAACTTGAAAGTTGTATATTTCTGTATTATATACATTCCTTTGAAATATTTTCATGCCAAATCCAGCATGGTTGTTGAGATATTGTTCCTTCTTCATGACTGGTTCTTAACATGTTACAAACTTGCTTACCCTAAGATTATTCCTTTGGTTTGGTGACCTTATAGATTGAATTAGACAATGAGTAAAACATGAAAAATGTTCCTTTATATGTTTTGTAACTGATGGTAGATTATTATTGCAATTGGATATGTACAATTTGAGATGCACCCAAGAGAGTAAGACCTACTCAGACCGAGAGGACACTGCAATAGGACAACATTTAAAAATTTATCACATTTTTTGTGTGTCTAATATTGACCTGAAATTTGAATATGTTGTCTCATTATGTGTCTAGTTAGTTAGAAAAAAAAGAATCAAGTCATTTGGATCAGTATATCTAGAGTTATTGTTGTGAGAGTGTAGTGAGCTCAGGCTACCCTATTAGGAATATATGCATAAACACTAGGTCCACTTGCATGGATCATACCATAGTTGCATACCAAGATTCATAATCATTTTGACATACTTATAACCATGTATGTATCAAATTCTAAGATCTCAAAACTTTGAGGAAGCCTTAGAGAGAGAACCAAACCTACCGTAAAGGTCGATAACATTAATAGGTGAGTAAAAACTATAATTGGATTCAATGGGTGTATGTGATAATTGTATGATATGATTATGTTCTATTACATGTATATATATGATTGAATTGTTACATGTTACATGAAAATATAAGTCAAGTAAGAATGATTGAATTGTTACATGTTACATGGTAATAATATGATTATGTTATATTACATGTATATATGATTGAATTGTTACATGTTACATGGGAATACAGGCCAATGAGAATCAAATGCTCTTAACGATTACTAGGCATATCATTTGTGAATAAGCACTTGCATATGGAACTAAAAGGGCATTGTGACCGACTTGTCAAACACTTGCAAATCACGTGGAAGATGGACCAATAGGTCCCAAATCATATGTCAAATGAATTACAGGAAGATGGACCAATAGGTCCTAAATCATATGTCAAATGAATTACAAGAAGATGGACCAATAGATCCTAAATCATATGTTACATGAATCACATGAATAACCCGAGAGCAGTGTTTGCCTTGCACTGTCACGATAAAAATAAAACTATTGCATTTGCACTTGCATAGTCAACTATTATACTTGCAATGTATTTTGATGATATTTGATTATGGGTTATGTCATAAGAATTTGATTATTGTTTTTATTCACTGAGTCGCAACTCACCAAATTGCAAATTTTTTTTAGATACTGAATAATAGAAATTGGACACTTTGGTGCTTTGAGTTTTACATTGAGACATATGGACCACAGGTCGTCGGCTGAATCCCAACTCTCTCTCTCTCCTTATGTCATATACATATATGTACATCAAATATGTGTTGGATTGTGTGTGTAGGATGGATAAAACCTTTATGCATATGTATTTTGGACATGAATGATATGAGTTGTGTAAAATGAAAATGGCTACTACAGTTATTGGTATCAGAGCAATATGAGTTCTATCAAATGAAAATGGCTATTACAAACAGGCTCACACTTCAACCTTTACAAGAGTTTTGGAAGCTTAGGCTAACTCTCAACCTAATTACAAAGGTGTTTAATGCTTACACCAAACAATCAAGAATTCATAAGGAATAAGAAGTTATGAATAAAATTTTAAAGAGTTTGGTTATAATAAATGAAATTCTCTTACATTTGCATATGTTTGGTGGAGTATTTGTAGCTAACATTCACCAAAGAGATGTTACACACAAACTATTGCTAAATCATTAAGGGAAGCTAGGCAGATTTTGCATTAAATGTCTGTCAAAAGAAAGTTGTGGTCATGACTGGTATTTTGTTGTTGTGATTTTCCAATTTATGCTGGAAAGCCTAAAATCACGATAGAGAACCCAGTTCTATGTCGAATAGCTAGTCCACATGTCCTTTACCCATTGGTCACTCAAGAAATATAGCCTTTATGTTTGACCAACCAACCAAAAGTTGTGATCGTGATTTACTTCCCTCTTGAGCGCAACAGAGACCTCAAATTCTTTTGTTTGGTAAGGACACAACACTTTCTTGAGTCACGATCTTTATAGATGCTTTGTCCTCATGATTTTTGATATTCCAACAGTTGCCTAAGACACTTGGCATGATTTTGGTTACAAACTTGGTTCCCTCCAATTAGTTATGAAATTCGCGATCGCTACTTCAGACATGAACACCACCGTGAATCTCTCTGTAAGTCAATCGAGCTTTCCTTAGCTGAATCAAGCTACAAATTCATTTGTGAATTCTTCTGGCCTAACTTCATCCATCCTTGTTGCAAGGTCGCATCACGAATTATAGGTTCCTGACCTCAAATTTGGACATCTTGCTCAAAGTTAGAGATTTAGCCTTCCATCCAACTTCTAATGAGAAACTAACTTATATACTACAAAACAACACTTAAACAAAGCATTAGAACTAATAAATCTCTATTGTCAAGATCAAAAGAGCCTTATGACTTAGGTTTGAATAACCTAATCCAATAGAACCCTATCTTAAGGTAGCTGAAGAAGCTATCTACTCATATTAGTTTGTGGGAGTTCCTAATTACCCTTAAGGAGCACAAAAAGGCTATGATGAAGGTGTTGTCTAGCTTGTTTAACTCTAAAGAGGCATCCCCTAAGGACAAATTGGCTCTGGTAACCAATAAGGGGAAGATGAACATTTTGATAAACACTTACCTCCCAAAGGAATGGATCACAACTTAGCTTTGTTCATTAAAGTTGAAGTAAAGGGAAGAAGAACTCCTTATCTCATGGTGGATGATGAGTATAATATTAATATTTATCCTCTTAAGCTATTATCAAAGTTTGAAATGTCTAAGATAGTTTTGGAGATGCCTGAAAGTATCATTTGATCTAGCTCGAGGTTTTGAAAAACCCCAGAACTAGATCAAAGTACTAGTCAGTGCGATCCGGAGCAGTTTAGTTTCTATTATTTTTCCCATTTTTTTATTCTTTTTCACCTGAAATAAAATTTAACAAACTAAAACTGTATATTCAACAATAAAACCTATAAAACTTATATGTTTCAAATTAAAAACCTATATAATAAACATTTCAAACTAAAACCTATAAACTAAACTTTATATGCAATTAAAACTAAACCAACAAACATTCAAATTAAAATTTGCAAAATTAAAATCTATATATTTGAAATGAAAACCTACAAATAATTAATAAGAAAGGAAACATGTTGCTCTCATTCATAATAACACAGTATTCCACAATCACATTGTCAACAACACCTGTTCTTATTGTCAACATTCACCAGTTCTCATTCTCAAGAAATTGTTCTTAAAAAACATAAAAAGAAAATACATTGAAATTGTTCCACATTTCAAATTAAATTGTTCTTAATTAAACCTAAATGCAACCACGACTAGAACAAAGCTTGCAACAGTTAAAAATCTACAACACTTCCAACTTTTGCAGGCTGCAACAAATCCCTCCCTCCAATAAAAATAAGTAGCAAAATTACTACAAATCAAGAGGAAAAATGATCACAAATTAACAACTTTAAACTGTAAATTACAATATGTAATCATCAACAAAACAAATCCATAGCTAATTAATTCAATTTAACTTACATATCTCAATAAAAAAAATCAATTCAACATCAGTAATCCACATTCATTCATGCTAACAATGACCCCACCACTTCAGAATCTTGGGTTATTTCTAAAAAAAAAATAAAGAAATATAATGTGTTATTAAATAACATACCTAATAGCATTGCAAAAAATAAAATAGGAAAGAGCATATGAATTTAAAAATTACTAAACTTTGGTTTCTCAAATTCTTCAAGTGATTGTTCAACATTAATAGGCTTGTTAGAATTCCTCAACCAATCGTGACAAAAAAAATAAGTACTTTAGTTGTAGTGGGCAATAAAGAACTCGTAGACTGATATGGAGTTCTTCATCTTGTGCTCAAGGCACTTTCTGAAGCAACTATGCTTGCTTGTATAGCTAACACATCCCTAACAACTCTTGCAAGCAATGAATATCTTATTGAGTTCACCTTCCACCTTGCAAGAATGTTAAATTTCGGTGTAAACTTTTTTGGAACTTCAATCAAGTCAAGCTAAAATTGTGATGACTCATTGTTTTCTTTCTTTGCTTTTATAGAATATTCATTGATTTCTTCAACTCTCACCATTAGTACATCATCATCATTAGTCTCATCTTCCTCTTTAAGAATGTTATTTGTTTTTTGACCATCAATGCCACTAACATCAATCACTCCTCTTAAAACTGACTAGTGATGATCATCAACTCTTTTTTATATTGTTTAATGAGTTTAAAAACTTTAAAACTCTTATCAATAATTATTCTGCCTCACTCTCCCTATAATATGACACAAATTTAGCCTTCAAATGCTTCAATTTGTACCTTGGATCCAAAATTATAGTAATAAATAATACCACATTCATTTTATCAAGTGAACCTTAATATTTGTCAAATTTAGCTCTCATTTGGTTACCCATATCAACCAAGGCAAGTTTTGTTTCAGCATCACTATTTTGACAACTAATGTTTTCCTTCAAGATCTTAATAACTTCAATAAATTTGAAGTGGAATAAAGAGAGCTAGAAAGCTTAACAGTTGCTTCATAAAATTTTCTAAAAAACCTAATGAGCACTTTTACCATACACTAGTCCATATCATTAGGCAACTCATCCCTTTAATCTACTATAAATCTACTATCTAAGTCCTCAAGTCTATCAAAAGCTTTTTGATAAAGCAAAATCGAATTTAACATAAAAAATGTGGATTTCCATCTAGTTGGCAATCTAATTGAAAACTGGATTTAGATTTAATCTTGACCACCTCATATGTTTTCTTAAACAAATCCATTCTTTATGGATTACTTCTAAGATATTTAACAATACCCCTAATCCTCTTAATTGACCCTTGAGATATGTTAAGTCCATCCTTGACAATTAACTAAAGGATGTGACAAGAACATCTCATATGAAATGCATTACCACCTAAAACAAATGCATTCTTTTTTATCAATTTTCTTTTCAAATGAATTATAATAGTGTTACTACTAGATGCATTATCTACTGTAATTGTCATAACCTTACTCAACCCTCACTCTTTTATATAGCAATCCACTGCATTATTGATATTCACTCTTTTGTGACTCTTACTGACACAGAAATTTAAGATTTTTTTATGCAAAATCCAATCCAAGTCAATGAAATGAGTAGTCAAGCATAAATAACTTAGATTTTGAACACTTGTCCAACTATCAATGGTTAAAGACACTCTATGACAATGCATATTAAGGAAGGCTTTCCATTTTTTTCTTATATTTAGCAAACATAGAGAAGCAATCTTTAACAACACTGAATGTAGATGGAATTTGAAATTGAGGGACAACAGCTTCTACAAACTCTTTAAACCCTTTCCTTTCTACAAATCTAAAAGGGAGCTCATCCTTAATAATCATTTTAACTAATGCTTCCCTTACTAGTTGCTAGTCAAACTTCCAACATTGTAATTACGGTCCATCCTCCTTTCCCCTCAAAGATGTTAAAGTTCTTTTTTTTTTTTTTTTTTTTTTTTTGCATTTATCTTTCCCTTGTTAAACAGCTAACCATTCTTTTTTTAAATGGAAATTTTTTGCAAGCTTCACTAAATGTTTCCTCAATCCAGGGTTCTAAAGGCACTACTACCTTGATGGCTTTATTACACCAAATACACTTAACTCTACCAGTCGCCTTACCCTCACTATTCTTAAGTTTTTCATAATGCAACCAAACATCAGAGCTATATTTTTATTTACTAGGAGATTAAGGAGAAATACTTTCATCTATTACAACATTAACAGTCATATTTTAAACTACTGTAGATGCGAAAGTAGTTGTGTTTGGTGTGCCACCAGTCTTCTCTGCTAAAGGTGGTGGTTGTGGCATTAGAGCTAATAGAAGGCCACCACTATCCATCTTCTTTGCACTACTAGATCCCACATGAGCAACTTTTTTCTCTTCATACTAAAAATAAAACAATTTATAAGAAAAAGATAGCACTTAACATTTTTAAGATTTTAAAAAAATAGTTTAATAGAAAATGACAACCCCAATTGAACATTAAATCCCAAAATAAAAATCTCATTAAACAATTTCATAATAATTTAAACATAAAATCAATTGCAAAGACACATAATTGCAATATAATTTTAATTGCAAACTTCAGTTGAAAATTGCAAATTGAAATTCAAATAAATAAATTAATAAATTATATTAATAAACTGCAAACTAAAAATCAATAGCAGACTGAAATTTCATATTGAAATTGAAATTGCATATTGGAAATAACAATAAATATATTATTTTAATGAAAAAATAAAATCCTCAATTGAGGTACATAATTGAATTTTCAAGCCAATTTCAATCAATTACATAAATAAATTAAAATCCCCTAATTTCAATCAATTACAGAAAAGAATGAAAATCCCTAATTTCAATTAAACCCCAATTTTAATCAATTATAGAAAAAAATTACAATTTTGTAACTTCAATTAAATCCTCAATTTAATTTAATAAGCAATTATATAACATAATTAAAATTTCCTAAATCCCAATCGAATTTGAAGTAAACCCAATATTTCAAATCAATTATAGAAAAGGATTAAAAACCTGTTAAGCATAATTAAAATCCCTCAATTTCAACCAATAATGTAACAAAATAAAATCCCCTAAAATCCCTAATTTTAATTCAATTAAATCCCCAATTTCAAGCCAATTATAAAACAAAATTAAAATCTCCTAAATCCCTAATTTAAAATTGACATCCAAGCATTAAAATTTCTGATAATAATTTCACATCCCTAATATATCATACAATCAATGAATCCTTTGTTTATCATGCATTATTACAAAATTAGATGATCTTACCATTTTAGTGACTAGAAACATGACAAAGGTTGTTTGATAGAGCTGGCATTGTGACAATAGGGCTAATGTGAGTTATTATTCTGATAGAGCTTACTCGTGATTAAAAAATGGCATGAGTTATTATTGAACAAGATGAAGGAGGCTAATGTGAGCTATTATTGTGACCAAGGAGGGAGGTAGGTTGTGTTTTCTTTAAGGTTTGATAGTAATTGGAGAAGAAGATGAGATGGGTTTAGTTTAGGTTACGGTGGCAGATGATGGGTTTCATATAAAGAAGAAGATGGGTATTGGGTATGGGTTTCGACGTGATTATTGAAAAGGAGAAGTTTAGTTTAGGGCTTACGTTTGAAAGAGATGGAAGAAAGATGAAGAGGTTTCATTCATTTTTGTTTTTGATGGTAGATGGCATGAAAGAGTGAAAATGAGGGGAAAAGATTCTAGGGTTAGGATTGTTAAGCGTATATATAATGTATAATGTCTATACTATACATGCATGTTACATAGTAAATAAATATAGATAAAGTATAAATAAATATATATATTCATAGTATAATATTAATAATAATCTATATATTATATTTCAATTTGGGTCTTCGGTTTTGGTTCGGTTTAGGTCAGTCTGATTCTCAATACAATTCTTGAAGGAAGACCAAAATCGAATCAATTTTAAATAAAAACCAATTCGATTTCGATTCATTTTCGGTTCCTCCTTTATGTTCATCGATTCAATACTAATTTTTGTCTAATTTTTAGTTTGGTCAGAAAAATCATGAGGATCGTGATCAGCCTTAAATGATGATAGTTAAAGGTCAGTTGTCGGGGTATTCAAGACTATGGTGAAAATGGGGATCATGGAAACTATGATGGAGTTTGTAGTACTAGATATACCCATCACTTTTTTGCTATTGTTAGGGAGACCATGTTATCAACCTAGGGACGCCTACTGTATATCAAAAGGTTAAGATCCCTTATAAAAAGGAGATCGTGACGATTTGAGCTAAAGTGGGATAGGTAGTGTTAACATTAAGCAAACAGTTCCTCACCTTGGAGGTTTTCAAGTGGTAGGGGTCAATAAAAATTGGGTGAAGGTGGTAAGCATTATGAAGTATGTGAACTTCCTTCCTGGACAGGGATTAGGGGAGAATTCTACAAGCATACCTGAATTCCCAAATATTTTCACGCACTACTACAAAGGGGTTGGGTTATCAAGGAGACCAAGGAAAGTTAATGATAAGGGATTTATGAGGACCATTATCAAACTTCTTTGTCAAAGAAGGGGAAACAGTTGGAGAGGTAGAAAAAGAAGCAATTAAGGATGATGAAAGGATCCAACCAAAAACTGATCCATTAGATGATTTAGAGTAAGCATTCTTTCAAATGCAGCTTGGGAGTGTAGAACCTAGATATTAAACTACTAAGACTCTTTTAAGGAAGAGGAAAGTAAGAAAAAGAAGAGAAAAAAAAGTTATGATAGCCGAAGAAGACCAAGAAAAGAGTACTTTCATAGTTCTATATGACTCACAAATAAACCAACCATTAAAAGATAAGTGAAAAATGCCTGATGAAGAGTACTAGCAGTATATGTTAGATCAATAGTGTTGCCACTTGTATCATGTACTCAATCATGGATAATTTTTTAGGTTACAAGAAAATTCTAATGGCCATTATAAACAAGGTTAAGATGGCTTTTATCATAGAATTAGGGACTTATTATTATCAAGTAATGGTATTAGGCTAAAGAATGTCGAGGCAACATACCAATGGATGGCAATTACACTATTACATGATTTGATACATAAGGAAGTCGAAGTCTATGTTGATGATATGATGGTAAAGTCAAAGACACATGAGGGACATTTTAAAGTACTGGATAAATTTTTGAAGGTTGGATCAACATAACCTTAAGCTAAACCCAAAGAAGTATGTGTTCATAGTCACTTTGGGAAAGCTGGTAAACCATGTGGTATGTGAAAAAGGGATTAAAGTAGACCTAGATAGGTTTGAAGCCTTCTAAGACATTTCAACACCTAAGACAGGGAAGGAAGTTTGTAGATTCTTAAGACTCCTTCAGTACATCAGTTAGTTTATTACAATGTTAACCCAAATATGTGAACCTATTTTCAACCTTCTGAGAAAGGACCACCCATTGGTATGGAATGAACAATGTCAATAGGCTTTCAAAAAGATCAAGAAGTACTTGTCCAACCTCTAGTGATGAGGCCACCAAAAGACTATTTTTATATGAAAGTTTGGGGAGGCAATAGAACCCTAAGGATGGAAAATGTTATTTGATGAAGTAGTAAATAAGAAGGGAGCAAGATTTGGAGTGATTCTTGTTTCACCTAAATGACAATTGTTGCATATGGTTAAGAAACTTGAATTTGGCATAACTAATAACATGGCAAAATATGAAGCATATGCATTTGGGCTGTTCATAAATTTAGATGAGTGTAAAGATAGTGGAAGTGTTTAAGGGTTCTTTATTAGCAGTCTCCTATATTAATGAGGAATGGGACTTAAAGAGAAATGGATGAGTCCATACCTAAAGTACATAAAGGTATTGACTTAAAAGTTTTATAGGATTGTGTCCACATCCCCATAGGAAGAGAGTATGATGCGAATGACTTAGCTACATTGGTTTCCATATGAAATGGACCAAATATGATACCAATAAAGCTACTACTCACTCTTAAATAAAAATTACCATGTATGATCACACACCCATCAAGGGTCCTCAAAGTGACTCTAGTTAGTCTCTACCATGGACATGTCCAATGGATGTCATGGTTAGATATGTTGGATAACCATTCAGTCCATTCTTCAGATATGCAGGGCAACCATTCAGTCCATTCCATTATGAAAGAAGTAGAACTCAACAGACAACAATGCAAATGGTGTTATAGCAAGCATCGCCTTACCTCCATAATAACAACCTCTAGTAAGTCCAATCTCTCTTGTAAACAAATTTAAAGACATAAAAAATAAAAAAAAAAAGAGAAGAAAGAAAAAGGAAAATAATAATAAAATAATAAGGCAATATAAAAGAAAAAAAAAAAGAAGCTTGTTAGGTCAAAGATCCAAAAAGGGCAGCCTGAACAAAATTTAGCCATTTATTAAATTGAAAACCCACAAAGGCAATTCAATCAAAGTTAGAGTGAAATTAAAAACAATAAAATAAAAATGAGAAATAAAAATAGAAAAATAAAATAAAAAAGTTATAGGAGGAGCACACCTAAAGAAGCAAAGGACTTCTCAATAAGGACTAGTTAACTCCTAAGGCGACTTTGTATAAACCCACTAGGTTCTCATTTAGGATCACTGGCATTAGGGTCTTACCTAACTTAATCTCCTTTATGAGTCAAAGAGCCTCAAAAGTAACCTCACAATTATCTCTACTAAGTAAGTACTCACCTATCCGAACAACTAATAGAATGTAGGCCTTAGCAACCCTAAAACTTGATCCTACGAGGATATAAGGACAATAAAGGAGAAAATAAAATATTTTCTTCCCAACAAAGTATACAAGAGTTTCTCATCATTGGGCAACAAGAAGCTCCATCATCTTATAAATGTGCAAGTAATCCAATTTGGGAAGGATAATTTTGTTAAAGCTTTAATTATGACAATACAAAATAGTGTTAAACTTCTCGAGTTGATCATTCAAAGGCCTCTACCTCTAAGCCAAAATTTGTGAAAGCCTTTTCAAAAGCTAAAACTCCTTATACTTCATCTATTAGGATACATATGCATAACTCTAAATGCTCGCATTCACATGCATAAAGGCTTAAGGTAAATCATGCCTTTATCTGTAAGTCTTAAAGACCAAGGCTCAATAGAAATGTACATGCCCTTATTCCTAGGTTCTAAGCATATAAGACATCATTTTATGATTTATCCTTTTATAGATCTAGAAGAGCATTCCCTTGATAATTTTATTATTGTGGTAAATTTAGCCATAAAGCATACTTTTTTCATGCTAAGCTAAATTATGAAAATATGATTGCTCATAACCCTTATAGACCTAAAAAGATAAGGATACCAAAGAGAAATACTTGATTTTTAGGTTGAGGACGATACATTATGTGCTCAAAATGAAGAATCCAAAGGTGAAGGGATATTGAGCTATAAGATTTAAATTGGTATCAAGCCATTAATACTAAAACTTGTAATTTACCTTGAATCCCTCTTTGCTTTAATTTATGTACATACATTTAAGTGGAATTACTATGCATATTTTAATTGATATATAACTCTTGACATATGAAACATATTATTTTTTCTTTTATCTGCTCTTCTCTCTCAAAAATTAATATCACTTTTTGTAACCTCAAGGTTGTTCTTGATTTATTTTTATTGTACAAGTGGTTTTAGACATTTTCTCTAAAAGATATTTATTTATAATAAGAAGCCATAATTCTTTAAATAGAGGAATAGAGTTTTTCTAACATAACTAAGGGAGAAAGTTTTGAATTTATTTCAGAAAGAGGAGAAAGTTTTCAAATAGTTGGCTCTTTTTAACATAATGATGAAAAAGGGGGAGAAGTTTTTCATATTTGATAAAATGTTTTTATGTGTTTATTGAGTTTATTTTGTCAAATCATCTTAATTTTATCATCATTCAAAAAGAGAGAATGTTGACCATGTGTGTAACATCTCTATCCTTATTGATTAACATCCTCACATGAACATTTTCATTTTATAAATGATTTGTAATCCCATATAAACATGTGCATTGGATACATTATCATTTATATATGTGAATTTGATAAGCATGACGATGATACCTATACCACTACATTTAGGGCAATTGAGCATAGATGTGAGGTTTGTATCATCACATACTAAATTATCACATGTTGTGTGCAAGATATAATATCATAAATAATGGTGTTTTAGATCTTATGTAAAAGCATAAGGAGCATATTGGGATTAGGGGACGAATGGAGCTGATGAAGGAGTGAAAAAGAGGGACAAAAAGAGGATATTAAACTTCCAACTAATGGTAGTGAGCTATCATGATTTTGTCCTATTAGAGTAGGTATACAAATTGAATTTCTCTTCCTTTATGATCATATTAGAGAGATAAAAATGTGAGGGGCAGCAAAAGAAAGAGAGAGCTAAGGAAGAAAAGTAGGAAGGAAGGAAGGAAGGAAGAAGAACAAGTAAAAGAAGAGGGAGAAAAACTAAGCTACCTAGGAAGGAAGCCTAAGCTTTCTAGTTTTGGCAAAAGAGATATGTGATTTTATCTTCTTTCCACGTGAAATTCCTCCCTCATAACATGTTAAACATGCATGATTAGGAAGAATTATGGAGTATTTGAGGCAAAGTTTATGTATAGAGGTTGAAGCTCAAAAGAAATAAGAGTTGATTGTGTTGGTTTTCTTGTTAGAGCATATTGTTGCACCCATAATTTCATAACCATAAAATAGGAACTAGGAAAAATGTAAAACACTAAACTTGTAGGTTCATGCCTGATCCAAATTCATGTAAATCAATTTTGCTTAATATAGTGTGTGAGAAGAGCTATGGCTCCTTCATTTGGGTTGGTTCATAAGTTGTCAATATCTCCTCAATTCAGCTGTTTTCATATATTTTGATGATCTTATGTACTGATTTAGACAAAGTGAAAGATATGAACCATATAGGTATTTATCTTTTATAAATTGCTATAAAATAGTTTCACTAAATTTGTTGTGTGGAAATGATATACCTCTTTTATTGTGATTGACCCTAAACCTGATGAAACCTATTTCATCTCTTAATTATGTTTTCCATGAATTTAATGGTCATATAATTGGAATTTGGTGATATTCCAAACTTTAAATTTGTATATTTATGTCCCATATACATTTTTATAAAACAGTTTTGCAAATACATTGTGAGTGAGGAGATATTGTTCCTTCGTCATGACCGATTCCCAATATGTTGAAACTTACACACCCTCAAATTGACCATTTATTTTGGTAACCTTATAGACTGAATTTGGTAATGTTTAACACATTACAAATGTTCCTTTATGTATTATGTTGCTACTAGTAAATCAATTTTGCAATTGGATTTGTATAATTTGAGATATGGCTAAGAATGTAAGACCTACTTAGACTGCAATCACATTGAAACAAGATAGAATTCAAAAATTTGCCACATTTTTCTATAGGCCTTATATTGACCTGAATATGGACTATGTTGTACCATTATGTGTCTAGTTTTTATAAAAAAATAATTAACTCATTTGGATATATATATTTAGAGTTATTGCTATAAGTGCAACAAGGTCAGGCTGTCATACAAGAATAATAAGCTTAAATACTTGACCCACTTGCATAAAACATAACCATAGTCACATACCATGCATCCAACCCCATTTTGACATTTTATAATGATATATGTATAAAATGTTAGGATCTCAACATAATGAGGAAGCCCAAGAGAAAGGTTCAAACTTACCATAGAGGTTAGTTGCATCAAAGGTAAGTAAAAGCTATAAATGGCTTCTAATGTGTATGTGTGATGATTTTATGATATCGTTGTGTACCATTACATGTATACATGATTGAATTATGACAATTTATATGTGAATGCAACTCAAGTGAGACTTATATGATCTTAATGATTACTTGGTATACCATTATGAATGAACACTTGCATATGAAACTAAAAGGGATGTTGTTATCGGCTTGTCAAAACTTGCAAAACACTTGGAAATAGGACCAATATGTCCTATTGTGGCATATGTTATTGATCAAATGAATCACATGTTATATGTTGGCCAACAAAATCAAATTTCACTAGAATCATATGAATTTTCAAGAGCAGTGTTTGTCTTGCAAGTTTACGATAAAATCAAATAATTCATTGTATTTGCACTTGCATAAGTTAATTATTATACTTATAATGCATCTTAATAATTGATTATTGATTGCATTATTAGAATCTTATTATTATTTTTATTCATTAAGTCTTGACTCATCAAATTGTAATTATTTTTCAAATAGTGAAGCATAACATTTGGGCACTTTGGAGCGCATACAGACACATGAAGCACAAGTCATGTTGGATTTTCACTCTCTCTCTTATTATGTCATGTACATATACCTAGTTATGAATTAGTTTATGGTTACCAACATTAAATGAGTTAACATATGTGTACATCAAACACCTGTTGGGTAGTCTAAGAATAATGAGTTAACCTTTATGCATATGAATTTTTGGACATGAATACCATCCTTAATAAATGTAAATAGGTGTCACATTTTTTAGTATCAGAGTAGGGATAGGTTCCATAGGGGCATACATATGAACATTACATGACTTTTGCACTATTATGCATTATCATATGACATAGTCTTATATATCTATAGGGCATTAACAGAGGGTAGTCATGGTAGTTCCCATGACTCACCAAGAAGAAAAGAGTTAGACGATTTGCATTCCATAAAAAGCATCATGATAACCATCAAGAGATCAATTTGCTGAGAGAGTAAGATCTCCTACACATTCTCATGCACAACACACACCTTATAAGTAACCACAATATTGAACTAGTGAACAAACAGTGTAGGGCCTAGAAAATCAAAGAGAAATAAGGTATGAAAAATTGAGAAAATAGGGTGCAGTTGACTTCAATGGTACTGTAGATCTAGTAGTCGCATAAACATGGCTAAAAAGAATATAGAGAGTTTTAAATTTGATGAAATGCACACCAGAAGAAAAGTTTGATTATACAGTGTCCTTATTATAGGGGGATGCATATGATTGGTGGGAAACCATTCCAAGAAATGATGTCCAGTCTCCAGTGCTTACATTGGATGATTTTCTTCATGCCTTCAATAATAATTACATGTCAGAAGTGTAAAAAGATGACAAAATAAGAGAATTTCTGAATTTGAAATAGGGGAGATGACTGTAGCTAAGTATGAGGCAAGTTTAATCAATTATCTCATTATGTATCATTTATGGTGGTTACTGACAAAGACAAGTCAAAAGTTTGAAGAGGGATTAAGACATATCAGAAGCAAGATCATAGTTGCAAATCTTGGGAGTTATGCCAAGTTAAAAGTTGTTGCAATTAGGGTAGAAAGACTAAAAAAAGAAAGGATAGAGCAACGAGTAAAAAGGGGGCCTATTAAGTTTATGCAAGATTTTAGTAGAAAGAAAGGTAAACATGAGGATTATATGTCATCACAGTCTAGTGCTACGGTTGGTCACTCTAACTATAGAGGTAGGGGGTTAGGAGTTTCATCTTATGCAGGTAAAGGTCAAGGCTAAGCTATGCAACAATTATCCTAATGTGTACATTATAAGAGGTTACATATAGGTGAATGTAAAGAACTGACTGGTGGGTGCTACTTTTGTGGGTCTTTTGATCATATGCTTAGAGATTGTCCTGAAAGATCTAGAATGTTAGAGGGGGGTAAAGGTAGAGTTGTATCAGAATCATAGTTGAAGTTTCAAAAGTAAGTGGAGCTGGAGTATCATTTGGCAGGGGCAAAAACAAAGGTAGAACAACCACAACTGGTCAATGTATTTGAAATCAGAAGGTCAAAGTTTTAGAAATCCAATACAAGCTAAAGTATTTGTCATGACTAGGCAAAAAGCCATCGTTACTCCATAAGTTATCACTGGTAAAATTTTTCTCTGTGATTTAAAAGTTGATATATTAATTAATCTTGGCTACAACATTTATTCATTTCATTGAACATGACATCCTAATTGTGTAGTAAGCATCAACCTTTAGGTTTTAACCTATGTGTGAGTACTCCTTTGAGAGATGTGATAATTGTGGATAAGGTATGTCGTGATTTTGTGATTCATATTAATGACACTAAGTTGAATGTTGATCTAGTATTGTTTCCACTCCATGAATATGATGTGATACTGGGTATGGATTGGTTGACCAAATATCATGCAATAATGAATTATTTTACTAACATAGTTGTTTTGGAATCTCCAAATCAAACAAGGGTTGTGTTTCAAAGGGAAAGACAAATTGTGCCTACATGTCTAGTTTATACTATCAAGGTTTTTCACATGATTAAAGGTGGTTATAAGGCTTATTTGGTGCATGTTGTAAACCTAAGGTTCACCAATAAATTACTTGAGAATATTTTAGTGGTAAATGAGTTTCCAAGTGTATTTTTAGCAGATTTACTCGATTTGCCAACTAACAGGGAGATAGAATTTACCATTGAGTTAATTCCAAAAATAGTACTAATATCCATTCCACCTTATAGGATGGCTCCAGTTGAGTTAATATAGTTGAAGATGCAATTGCAGGAACTACTTGAAAAGGGATTCATCAAACCTAATGTATCAACTTGGGGTTTTCTAGTGTTATTTGTTAAAAAGAAAGATGGGACAATGAGGTTATGTATTGATTGTAGGCAGTTGAATCAGGTTACTATAAAGAACAAATATCCTTTTCCAAGAATAGATGACCTATTTGACCAGTTGCAAGGAGCACAGGTGTTTTCTAAAATTGACTTGAAATTGAGTTATTATTAGCTCAAAATCTCAAACTCAAATGTACTTAAGACTATTTTTCAAACCATGTATGGCCATTATGAATTTTTGGTGATGCCATTTGGTTTCACTAATGTACCAACTGGATTCATGGCTCTTATGAACAAAATGTTTCAGCCTTAGATAAATTTGTCATTATGTTCATTGATGGCATACTCATGTATTCAAGAAACAAAAGGAGCATGAATAACATTTGAGGATTGTATTGCAAATTTTAAGATAAAAGAAGTTTGCTAAATTAAGCAAGTATAAGTTTTGGATTGATCATAAGGTATTTTTATCACATATAGTTTCTGAAAAGGGCATTGAGGTGGATCCAAACAAAATTGAAGCAATTGTAAAATGGAAAACTCCAAAGGGTATTGCAGAAGTTTAAAGTTTCTTAAGACTAGCTAGGCATTATTGTCAATTTATTAAAGGCTTTTCACTTATAGCTACTACTTTGACTAAGTTAATTCAAAAACATACAACATTTTAGTGGTCTAAAGCATGTCAAGAGACTTTTGATGAATTAAAAGATAAATTGACATATACTCTAGTGTTAGTCATTCCTATAGGTCATGGAGGATTTGTAGTTTATAATGATGTCGCTCATCAAGGTTTGGATGTGTTTTAATGTAACATGATAAGGTAATTGCATATGCATCTAGACAACTAAAGCCTTATAAACTTATTGCCATTGTGTTTGCTTTGAAAATAGAAAGGCATTACTTGTATCAAGAACCTTGTCAAATATTTATGAATCACAAGAGCTTAAAGTATTTATTGAGCCAAAAGGAATTAAACATGAGATAGAGGTGGTGGTTAGAACTGCTTAAAGATTATGATTGCACCATTGAGTATCACCTAGGGAAGGTAAATATGGTTGTTAATGCTTTGAACAAGAAATCAAGAAGCAATATATCTCATCTACAGGTATTCTCACTATCTTATTTAGTTGAGTTACGATCTATGAATGTGGAATTGAACATGCAAAAGAATGCAAAATTGATTGCTACTTTTCAAATGAAGCCAATGTTGCACGAACAAATTAAAGAAGCACAAATCCAAAGTTGCTAAAAAATTATTGAAAAGGTAAAACAAAGGAGACACACTGATTTTGATATTTGAAATGATGCCTTCATATTAGGATCTCATATTTGTATGCCTAATGTGGATAACTTGCAAAGAGATATCCTAAAGGAAGCACATAATGCTTCATATACCATGCATCTAGGAATGACTAAAATGTATAATACCCTGCGATCTCATTTTTGGTGGCCCAAAATGAAGAAAGATGTAACAGCCTATGTTTCAACATGTTTGACTTATTAACAGATCAAAACAAAACAGTTTGATAATTAAAACCATTGATGATTCCAGTATGGAAATGAAAGAGAATAACAATGGACTTTGTATATGGGTTACCAAGAACTTTGAAAAAGAATGATATATGGGTGATCATTGATCAACTAACTAAGTTAGCTTACTTTTTCCCTATTCATTGGGTAGCTCACTTGAAAACTTGGCCAAGAAGTATGTGGATGAAATTATCAAATTATATAGAGTTCCAGTGCCCATTGTATTAGATAGAGATTCATAATTTACATCTCAATTTTGGGTCAGTTTGTAACAGACTTTGGGTACCAAGTTGATTTTCAGTACTGCTTTTCATTCTCAGATAGATGGGTAATCAGAAAGGACAATTCAGACACTTGAAGACATGTTTTGAGCTTGTGAGATAAAGTTCAAAGGTGCATGGGATGAATATGTTGCCTTGATTGAATTTGCTTATAATAATCATTATCATAGTAGTATACAAATGGCACCATATGAAGCACTATATAGAAGAAAATGTCATAGTCCTATCTATTGGGATGAAGAAGGGATGAGTGTTTTAGAAGGGCTAAAACTAGTGTAAGACATTATGGACAAGATGAAAGTAATCAAAAGCAAACTTAAAGTAGCACAAGATAGGCAAAAGAGTTATGCAGACCAACATATAAGAGAAATGGAATATGAGGTAGGAGACAAAGTGTTCCTTTGAGTTTCACCATGGAAAGGAATAATTTGATTTGGCAAGAACGGGAAACTAAGTCTTTAATACATAAGGCCATATGAGATCCTAGAAAGAATCAGTTCATTAGCTTACAAATTAGCACTCCCACTAGAGATGGCTCGAATTCATGATATATTTCATGTGAGTATACTCAAAAAGTGTTAGTTTGATCTTACACACATATTTAGGGATCCAGCTATAACAATTATAGATGATGTAATCTACGTTGAAAAACTAATGAAAATCATTAGTTATAACACAAAACAATAACAAAATCAAGAAATCTCATTAGTTAAGGTGTTATGGAGAAACCACTCACAAAAAGACACCATATGGGAAACCGAAGAGAATATGAAATTACAATATCCATATTTCTTTACAAGTATTTAATTTCGAGGATGAAATTCTTTATAAGAGAGGAAGAAATGTAACATCTTTATCCTCATTCATTAGCATCCTCATATGAACATATTCATTTCATAAATGATTTGTAATCCCATTTGAACATATGCATTGGATAAATGAACATTTAGACATGTGAATATGATAAGCATGACAATGACACTTGCACCATTGCATTGAGGGCACTTGAGCATAGATGTGAGGTTTGCATCATTGCATGGTAAATTATCACATGTTGTGTGCAAGTTATAATATCATAAATAATGGTGTTTTAGAGTTTATGTAAAAGAATAAGGAGCATATGAGGATTAAAAGATGGATTGAAGTGATAAATCAGTGAAAAAGAGGGATTAAACGAGAAAATTAAACTTTCAAAGCAGTGAGCCACCATGATTTTGTCCTATTAGAGTAGGTATACAAATTAAATTTCTCTTTCTTTAGGATCATATTAGAGATGTAAAAATGTGAGAGCCAGCAAAAGAAAGAGATAGCTAAGGAAGGAAGGAAGAAGGAGAAAAAGTAAGCTACCTAGGAATGAACCCTAAGCTTTTCTAGTTTTGAAAAAAGAGGAAACTGATTTTATCTTCTTCCCTCATAACATGTTAAACATGCATGATTAGGAAGAATTATAGAGTAATTTGAGGCAGAACTCATATATGGAGGTTAAAGCTCAAAAGAAACAAGAGCTGATTATGTTAGTTTTATTATTATAGTAGATTGTTGCACCCATGATTTCATAACCATAAAAGATGAATTAGGGAAAGTGCAAAACATAAAACTTATAGGTTTATGCCATATCTAAATGCATGAAATCAGTTTAACTTAATATGGTGTGTGTGAAGAGCTATGGCTTCTTCATTAGGGTTGGTATATAACTTATCAACATCTCTTCCACCTGGTTGTTTTCATATGTTTTGATGATCTTATGTACTGATTTAGACAAAGTTCAAAATACGAAACTTGTAGGTACATATCCTTTATAAATGCCTATAAATAGTTTTGCTTAATATTTTTTGTGGAAAGAGATATACCTCTTTTATTATGACTGACCTTAAGCTTGATGAAACTTGTTTCATCTCTTAATTTTGTTCTCCAATAATTTAATGGCCATATAATTAGAATTTGGGTATGTTCCAAACTTTAAAGTTATATATCTATGTCTCATATACATTTCTATAAATAGTTTTGCAAATATATTGAGGGTAAGGAGATATTGCTCCTTCGTCGTGACCAATTCTTAACATGTTGAAACCTGTTCACGCTAAGATTGACCATTTATTTTGTGACCTTATAGACTTAATTTGACAATATGTAAATATTATAAATGTTCCTTTATGTGTTATGTAGCTGCTGGTAAATCAATTTTGCAATTGGATAAAGATATGGCTAAGAATGTAAAACTTACTTAGACTGCAATCACATTGAAATAAGGCAGACTTCAAAAATTCAGCACATTTTCTATAAGCCTTATATTGACTTGAATTTGGAATATGTTGTATCATTATGTGTCAAGTTTTTGTAGAAAAAAAAAAAAGAATCAACTCATTTTGATATATATATATATATATATATATATATATATATATATATATATATATATATATATATATATATATATATTATGAGAGTGCAGTAAGGTCAGACTGTCATACAAGAATAATAACCTTAAATACTTGACCCACTTACATATAACATAACCATAGTTACATACCATGCATGCAAACTCATTTTGACATTTTATAATGATATATATATCAAATGTTAGGATCTCAACACATTAAAGAAGCCCAAGAGAGAGATTTAAACCTAGCATAAAGGTTGGTTGCATCAAAGGTAAGTAAAAGCTATAATTGACTTCTAATGTGTATGTGTGATAGTTTTATAATATGGTTGTGTTCCATTACATGTATATGCAATTGAATTGTGACATTTTACATGTAAATACAAGTCAAGTGAGACTTATGTGATCTTAGTGATTACTTGGTATACCATTGTGAGTGAACACTTGCATATGGAACTAAAAGAGATGTTGTGACTAACTTGTCAAACACTTACAAAACATATGAAAAAGGACCAATATGTCCTATTATGGCATATGTTATCAATCAAATAAATCACATTTTTTATGTTGGCCAGCAAAATCAAATGTCACTTGAATCACATAAATTCCTAGGAGCAGTATTTGCCTTGTAAGGTCACAATAAAATCAAATAATCTATTGCATTTACACTTGCATAAGCTAATACATGTACTTATAATGTATCTTAATAATTGATTATTGATTATGTCATTAGAATCTTATTATTATTTTTATTCGCTGAGTCATAATTCACCAAATCGCAATTATTTTTCAGATAGTGAAACATAAGGTTTGGGCACTTTGGAGCATAAAATTTTGTATATAAACATATGAAGCATAGGTCATCGACTGGATTTCCACTCTCTCTCTCCATATGTCATGTACATATACCTAGTTAGGAATTAGTTTATGGTTACCAACATTAAATGGGTTAACATATGTGTATATAAAAAACCTATTGGATTGTGTAAGAATGATGAGTTAACCTTTATGCATATGAATTTTTGGACATAAATACCATGCTTAATAAATGTAAATGGGTGTTACTATGTGACCCCAAGATTCATAAGACATTTGCCTTAATTACATCTGTTGGCCCTAGGCACCAAGAAGGGGGGTTGAATTGGTGAATAAAAATTTCAAAAACAAAGATAGAGGGAGAAGAAAGAGTAGAAGAGAGACTATCAATTTATAGTGGTTCAGGTATAATTGACCCTACGTCCACTCTCCAATTAATCAATTGGGTATTTCACTATCTCAATGGTGTTTTCAAGCTTACACCCAACTTATACAACTTGTGTTTTGATGGCTAACACACAATCTTACAACAATGTATTTTCTAGGCTAACACAAAACCTCACTCAAGTGTTTCACTAGGCTCACACTTAAACCTTTCTAGAAGTGTTTTTACAGGCTAACACAAAACCTCACAACTTGGTGTTTAATGCTCACACCTAACAATCACAATTTCATAAAGAATATGAAGAAAATGAGTAGCAAAGATAGAGAGTTTTAATCACTTGTCATAAATTCCTTAGCAACCTTATTCATGGCTGTTTGGTGGAGTATTTATAGCCAAACTTCAACAAAGAGACGTTGTAGATCATAGCTCATCAAATCTTTGAGACATGTTTGACAGATTTTGCATTAAATGCTTGTCAGGATCAAATCGCGGTCGCTACTGCCTTTCGCGGTCGCGAAATCCAAATTCTTCAAGGGAAACCCCATTTATGTGTAACGGCTAGTCCATGTGGCAACTTATTATTAGTTCACCAGGAAAATATAGTCGTTGTCTTTTACCTACTTTCAGAAGTCGCGGTCGCAAGTTTTCTTGCATAGGACGTGACAGAGAATGCAAATTCATCTACCAAAGAAGTCATCTTTCTTCCACAGGATTCGCGGTCGCTACCAGCAAGATGCCTCCGCGAAATTTGACTTCCAACAGTCTTCTGGGACACTTGTCAAGTTGTGGTTGTGGATTTGCTTCCCTCTTGAGTTACTTTGAAATTCGCGATCACGACTAAGGCGTGACTTGCACCGCGAATTCATTTGTCATAAAATGGCTTCTACTTTTCCATTGGTCGCAGTCGAGAATGGTTCCACGATTTGGCCTCCTTGAATTTTAGCATGTCTTAACATGTGTCGCAGTCGTGAATCCTAGATTGCGGTTGCGATTTATATGTCACTTTAGAGTTTATCAACTCCTTTCATTTCTTCTTGGGAGATTGATTCATTTCTATGAAATCAACACTTATTTGAAATATTAGTGATGATCAATCTACTTTGTCAAGATTAAAAGAGGTTCTAAACTTAGGATTAATCATCCTAGTCCAACAGTGCATAAATTTATGCATGTTGTAGTTTAATTCCCTTGAAATCTTAAAGTTCTTGAATATATTTAACATATAAAAGGGCATTATAAGATATATTTTTATTTTTTAGAGTTAAAATGAAAGAATAAAGCTCAAAAAGAATGGATGGAAAGTTTACATGGGCATACAAATTTTTACATAACTGCGCATCAATTCAATCGAAGCTAAAAAAAGGAGTCAATATTTACATGGTCAAGCAAATCCTTGTGTAGCTTTGTAACCATTTTGCATGCCCATGCATGGAGGCAATAGTTATTTTGATTTGCACCCTCACCTTATAAGGCCATGCAACTCTTGAAGCAAAAAAGAATCACAAGCTTACACTACCATACAAATCCTTACATGGTTGTGCATCACTATAAAGGGAAAATTTTGACTTCCTACTCCATTCTATTTGTTTTTTAATTCATTCTTATAAGGTTCCTACTTAATGTCATGATTAAGAAATTATATAAGGAAGCAAAGGCATATTAAATTTATCATCCAAGAAGTAAAGAAAATAATTAAAGAGAGAGGCTAGCCATCAAGCAAAAGGCTTAGGAGAAAAAGGAGATCAAAGGATCAATCAAGCAAGAACTTAAAGGATTTAAGATCATGGCTTTTATACAACATAGTTTGGTTACTTTCTTTTATATTATGAACTAATTCTTGCTTAGCTAAAGTGTAGATGGTTCTTATTTAACTAATTATGATTTTCTAATCTAAGTCTTTTTGGCTTAATTCATCCTTTGTATTAGTTATTATTGTGAACTCATTACTATTCATTGATTGACCATTAATTATATTTAGTTTTGTGAATTAATTATCGTCCCTTAAGTTATTTCATGTTAAGAAACCTTAATAAATTATTGTTATCAGTAAGGTCTAGCTTTATTTGATGATTGCATGATATTTGACTATTATGTTGAGACTTTTAGTTTAACATGTTATCATATATTAATTGATATTTTGAGAGAAATTAATTAACAACTTAAGTGACCTAATAATAACACTAGTGAATAAATGATCAAATACATAATTTCTCCCCTGAACTTTTTATAATTGATCATTGTGATACTTCACTTTAGATTTTGGCCAATTTAATACTTGACTTTTTATTTTTAGTCTATTATACTATTATAGTTTTATTTATGACCAATTAAATACAAACAGCTGAAGTAATTGAAGGCGCATGTAAATAATAGGTTACAAGGCATATGATCTCATTAACTTATAGATTCAATGACTAAAATATCCTAATTTTATTTAAAATCAAAATTAAAGAAAAAAAAAGGAACACTTTCATCCTCACATTCTTCGCCACCCAATCCTCTTCATATCCATCTATGACCACCTCCACCTAAACAACCTTCCCATAGAAATCCCCAACTAATGGACCCATATGAATCGCCACCCTTTAGCTTTTCCTTTAATGAGTTGAACTTTTCCCTATTGTTTCATTTTGCTTCAAAAGGTGAGACTGGGAATAATAAATGTTGAAATGCTTTAGAGAGGAATTATCTACTCACTTCTTAGGGCACTTGGTACAAAAATTCTAATTCCACTTAAGCATCCGTAACACTTACTTCTTTTTTTTTATTGATTCAATAATAGTAACATGATCAACACTTATAATCTTGCTCATTTTAGAAACAAAAATCAAATCAAAATATAAGATGTTGCCTTCATCTTCTTAGCTTTTTTCTTGACAAAAGGATTTGTGAAGCTTTTCCCTTATGCTTAACTTGTCTATTGAATAAGGTCTTTTTAGGCAAAATAAAAGCTTATGTTACACATATCACTTTTGTAAAATGATTTGATCCATTAATGACAATTGATGTATCAATAACAGTTATGTGGAATAGCTTCAGTTTTTACTTTCAGAACAACCATAATAGGAACAATAGACATAAGTAAAGGAAAATATTAATCATAATGAATGGGTTCCCATAAGCAATTCTAACAAGATTGGATCACTTTTAGCAGGAACTAAACTCTATAGACTTGATAGATGGATGTTAATTTTCCTTGGTCTTAGATAAAATGTGGTATTGCTTATTTGTAATTTTATTTCTTAATATATGATAAAATTATGGTTAGCGCCATATGCCTATAAGCTCAAATTCTTCATTAACATGAGTTTAATGAAAGCTACAAGAAAGACAAAGAATATGGTAAGTATCATGCCAACAAATTGTTTGAAGAAATGTTTATGAAAGTGGAGTTCTTTGTTTTGTAATGTGAATTAAGAGTTTTTTAGCTTTAAGATAATTTTTTATTTCCATTGTAATTTTTGTGTTAAAATTTTAGATTTCGTATTTGAAAATTATGTTTTTTATAAAAATAGATTCTAATTTTGAAATATAAATTTATATTTTTAGAAATTTAAAATTATAGGTGATCAGTTTTATGCTCAAATAACTATGAAAAGATATGGGCATTTTAGTCCAATTAATATAAAAAAGTGAGTATAAGTCGCTTTATTTTAGTACTTCAATAAGGTACTCAAAAGACTAAAAATAAAATAGTAAGTATTAAATTGATTAAAATCGAAAGTGAGGTGTTAAAGTGACTAATTGCAAAAAGGGCAGGGGGCAAATTATGGGTTTGGTCATGAATAAACTAATTAGATGAAAGATTAAAAACTATAAGAAGTTAGTAAGTGAAGTTGAACGCCTAGCTGTTTTCTCATGTTGATTGTCTTATTGCAAACAACTTGTCTATAGTTAAGGTATATTTAATCTTTTTAATCAATCTTTTAATTGGGGTTTCTAAATAATTCAAGAAGCAAGAGCTTAATACTTATCGCATGATCATGATGGGACTGGTATTTATACTTTGGTGCACTTTATTATTTGTTGACTTGTGCACTTACAGATTAAGAACCTATACTTACTCAAGTAGCTCACACCACCAATAACAATTAACTTTTACATTTTACCATTTGATTTCCTCATTTATCCTTATAGGCCATTAATTTAAATCAAGTCATCATCTAAAGTAGATTAAATGTAAAATGCTTGTATGAATGCAGAAAGTGAGAGAAATAATATATACAAGGAGGGGGATAAGGGATGCATAATGAATGGTGGGAAAACCTAAGCTAAGCATATAAATAAAAATCTACAAAAATAGATGTTAGGGCATGTGGGAATAATAATAATAAAACAAGTTGTTTACCTTAAGACAAAAACTTAGAAATACTCATGGAAGAAATTAAGTTAGGGCTTTGCACTTATCATCATTAATCAAATCAATAGCTCAAATAACATAAATCAAGATACTAAATAAATTAATCAAGCAAAGGAAACTAATAACATCTTAAGGAATTAAACATCATAAGCAATCATATAATGAACATCAAGATAATAGCTTTAAGCATAATTCAATTAACTTAGAAGCATGTAATATAAATCACAAATCATGGAATATAAGCACGTATCATTCAATACTGTTGAAATATGCTTATGAACCACAAACAAAATTCAAATAAAAACCAAAAACATGTTAGAAACCATAAAAGAGGGCGAAACAAGCCATTTATAGGCCATGCACATATGAGATATGCATAAGTGAATAACTTATACACATATATGTATGATGAACCATATATGTGCATGAAAATGTTGTAAATCATAAAAACATATAAAAAAAAGCCATTTTAACGCAATGCTAGGCAATGTTCATACAAATTGAGATTCTGTATTTTAAATAAACATGTAAAGATCACTAACCAAGTTTGACTAACTTTATTCAACAATAAGTCATTCCAAGATTTTAAATGAGATTTGTAACATAAAGATATTTTAAATGAATTTATAAGTTATATGAGCATTTCAAAAGATTTCTAAGAGATTTTAAATCCCTTCCACTCTAGTGTTCCTAAGGAATGGACATGAGTTAACTTCGATTATTTATTCATGATTCAAGATTGATGAATATAAGTTGAAAAGTGAGTTTGGTATGAGTGTTATAAGAATTTAAGGACAAATTAAGTAATGGGTGATTTATAAGCAATGTTATCAAAATCGCGGGTCAACTCGTATGATTTGATGAGCCAAACTTATGTGAACTCATATGATTTTACGAACCAAACATATGTGAATGATTTAACATATACTTAACATCGCACTTGTGGTAGAATTAGGGTGAAATCGAGTGGTAACTCATTAAACTCGATAAAATTACCAATTACTTCATGATTTTATCGAGTTCAATTGACTCTTACAATAATCCATATTTTGAAATAAAAATGTATCTTTTTTTATTAAAAGAAGAGAATAAAAAGTAGGAAAATATCGATTTGGGAATTTTTTTAAGGATTTCCTTCTTCTTTGATTGGGAATTGCTCTGATCTTCTCAAAATTTTTTGATTTGGCATTTCTCTTGTCGTTTGCAACTCTCTTCTTTTCCTTTACTACTCTTAGCCTATTTTCTTTCACTTTTCTTAGCCTTATTCTCCTTTGTTGCTCCTATTCGACTTGATAGCTTATTCATTCTTTTACTGCTACTTCTTCAAGACATATATTGGCTTGCTACTGCTTGTTGAATCAAGGTATGTATTAATATTTTTTTCTTTCACTTGTTCCTCAAATGGGATAATCATTATTTCATTTGATTATTTTTTGTTGCTACCCTGATTAAATTCTTGTTGCTTATTGAATTTTGTTTTATGGATTGAATTCTATAAAGTTATGTGATCTATGTCAAGTTTGATTATTAGATTTTGCTTAGTAAATGCTTTGTTCTTTTTTATTTTTCTTTCTAATTCTCTCCCCTATTTTTATACGATTTATCCTTTATTTTTCTTTATTTTTCTTGCCTTTTCTATTGTTGGAATGCTCTATTCCCCCCTTGTTTCTTGTTTGTTGCTCCATTTTTCTATTGCTAAGACTATAACTTAATTATTCATTGGGTCAATTGACTAATTATCTATGACTGAAATTGAATCAAACAACTACTATTGGGGAGTACAGTTTTGCATAAATTTCTATAAAAAAATAGAAAAATAACTACAAAAAATTAGTTACTACATATGTTAGTAGCTGTTTAGCGACTAAATAATGACTATTATAATGACTACCTAAAAGCTTAGCAACTATGTAGTCTCTAAATTTATAGAACCAATTGTTAGCTACTAAAATTTAGTAGCTATTTGGTTGCTAATTAGCAACTACATATTAGGCAGTAGCTAAAAGAAGATTAAAAAGTGACGTGCTATAAATTTTTCCATTTCAGCGTTAGTTAGTTGCTAACCTATAGTAGCTATTTAGTCACTAAAGCTTATAAATTAGATACTGATGATTTGTAGTTGTAAATAGCTACTAACTCTTGTAGTAACCAAGAGCAAATAAATTTGTATTAGCTTAACTATTAACGATTCTTAGTAGTTAAATCTAGCTACTACATTTTGTAGTAGCAAATCGCAAACGATATATAAATATTAATATATTATATATAATATATCATTTTAATGTATCATATATTATTATTTTGTATTTATATAACATAATATTATATAATGTTAATTATAATATTTATATTTATTATATATTTATATTACTATATTAATTTATAATATTAATATAAAATAGAACAATAATAGAGATTGTAATATAAAATATAATTATAATGTATATTATTTATTTATTTTATAATATTTATATTTATATATTATAATATAATATATATAATAATATTTTATACTGTATATTACACATATAATATTAGTATAATGTATTACATTATTTATTTGTTAATAATTATATATTATTTACATATAATATTTATATTATATTTTACTTGTATTATTAAATATAATTTAATTTTTATATTATTTGTATAATATATAAGATATTAAATTCTAAAAATTATATATAATATTTAGAATAATATAATGATAATTTCTAGCTATTGCATTATTTGTAGTAGCTAAATGAAAAATAAAATTTGGAAGTAGCTTAACGACCAACTTATATTAGTCGCTAAGTTAGCTACTGCATGATCAATAGCTATGTAGTCATTAAGAACTTTTTTTAAAAAAATGGTTTGTTGTTGTGTCTTGTTTCTTTTCTCTTTTCTTTTATCCTTCACATTATTCTTCTCTTTGCAGTTGTTGTCTTTTTTTTTTTTTTTCTCATTTCTCCTCCTTTATCTCCTCTCACTATATGCCCTAAAAAAAAAAAGCTATCTTCTTTCACTATGCCCCTTTCCATTTTTTTAAATCCTAACAAACACCTTTCACTAAGTTATCACCACCATCTATGATTTGTGTTGTTCTTCGAGATTCTCACAATATTGCTCAGGTTAGGAGTGTTACAAGAGGCAAGATTTTATGAATCCTCAACCAATTGGCTCCCAGATTTTGTAAAGCAAGATTCTCACTGGTACGCCTTAGGTTTTCTTTCTTTTCTTAAATTTCTGCTTGGTTCTTGAGAAAATAGAAATGTCTGAAATCAAAATTTATCTTCCTACAACTAAGTGACTCCCAAATTCAATCTCAAATTTATTTCATTTTCCTCTCCTTTTTTGTTTTGTTATGTTTGTTTGTCAAGTAAATGTGGGAAATATGATAGATTTTGGTTTTTTAAATATTTCAAGGATGTTATTGTTAGGTCAATTGAAGTTTGTTGTCATATTTGATTTTAGGGTTGCTTTGTCTCTTTAATTAAGGTTTGGTTGCTAAGGAAATGCAGGAAAAACAAAAAGAAAAACCAAACATTTTATTTTTGTTTACAAGTTTTGTTATTCATAGTATAGAAACCAAGAAAGACAATTAATCACCTAACTACAAGGCTGATTATTTAGGTTGGGTTTTAAAGCATTTTGTAAGCTCAATTATGTAGGAACATGTATGGTTAGTTAATGTTTGAAGGGATTAGGAATTGATTAGGAAATAGTAATTCCATTAATAAATGACTTAGAACTTTTCCATAATGTTTAGAACTTTTCCATAATGTTTGGAAACTTTTTAATTGAGGACTTGACAGAGGAGATTTTCACTCACCTTATTACTTTCTTTCTCCTTATTTGGTCTGTCTACTGGCCTTCTTACCTTGGAAATTTAAAGGGTTGAGTTGCATATAACAACAAGATGAGTTATGTGAAAGTATGCTTAGTTCAAAAAATTGTACATGCAGTGTAATGAGACATGGTTATTCTTTTAACTTTTTATTGATAGATAACTTTTTGTTTCTAATTTTTTGTAAAAAAATGTTTTTCATGTTCATATGTATAATATCATTTTTTATTATAATAAAGCGAATTATCAGGATGATAAAGTTCTTTTAATGTGGATAATATCTTTTTCAGCAAAAAAATTATTTTATTTTTTAGTATTTATCATCTTATGTATTTTTTTTCTTTCTTTTAAGAAAAGTATATTTTAGCTTTTCTTTCTTTTAAGAAAAAAGCTTGCTAACATTCGAAACTAAAGTTAGAAATTAGGGTTATGTCCTGCCTTTGTTGTGTGTTCACTTACCTAGAAAATTTGTTATTGTCAAATACTGGTTTTATTTAGCTATTATAACATTTTGACATTCCTTTACCTTGAACATATATGTAGTGTTTGTATAGTTGCAAGGCAAATTGTTTTATGTTGTGTGCATGTTATAGTATCATAAATAATGTTGTCTTAGAGCTTAATTAAAGTATAAGGAGTATCTAGGAATTAGGAGATGGATGGAAGTGCTTAATGAGTGAAGAAGAGGGACTAAAAACAAAACTTTTAACTTTCAACCAATAGGAAACCATCCCCAATCTTTTGACTTATTTAAGATAAAAATACAGACCATTAGG
>CATIWR010137491.1:0-14848 GCA_949677035.1 Omphalea diandra | reverse complement strand
TATAAGGCCTGACCTAGTCGATGGTGAATCCGCGATTTTGCCACAAGACTTTATTGATGAGACTAAAGAAAGAGGCCTAATAGCAAGGTGGTGTCCGCAGCAACAAGTCCTGAAGCACCCATCAATAGGAGGATTCTTAAGTCACATGGGCTGGAATTCGACGACTGAAAGCTTGTCCAATGGAGTTCCAATGGTATGCTGGACATTTATTGGTGAGCAGGCAACCAATTCCAGGTTTGCTTGCAATGAATGGGGTATTGGCATGGAAATAGATGGGAACGTTAAAAGAGATGAAGTGGAGAAAGTTGTTAGGGAAGTAATGGAGGGAGTAAAGGGGAAAGAAATGAAGAGAAAGGCAATGGAATGGAAGAGAAAGGCAGAAAAGGCAATAGATTCTAATGGTAAATCATTTATGAATTTTGATAGATTGATCAAGAAGGTTCTAATGTCAGGGAAGGAATGGAGATAGACACCATAAATTAATATAACCTCAGTATTGTTTTCTTTAGTTGGTTAGATATATGAATAAAAAGTTTTTGAATTAAACGTTATTACACCATGGTGTCATAATTAGTAATCATTGTTAAATTAGATATAAATTATTATTCAAAATTGGATGAGAAAGGATTAGATACTGTTAGATTAAATGAAGCTATTATCCATTATTGGATTAAACCACATTATTTAAAGACATTATTATAGAATTCACCAAAATTTTATGAAGGAATGTGTCTGATATATGTGTTTGTGATATGTTAATAAAAAACAGATTTGGATGGAGCTACTTGCACTCCACATATTACTATTTGTACTTCATATTTAATGTTAATAACATAAATGATTTTATTATCTCTCATTTAAAAGAAATTTTTTCTTACTAGTTGAAATATTCATATTATCTTTTAAAAATAAATTGCAAATACAATTATTTTTTTCCGGGTTGACATAAATTAATTAGTTTATATATAGTACTATTATTTAATCTCACATATGATTACTACTTTTTTTTTTTTTTATCTCTTTTAGTGAAATCAAAGATCAAATGTAACAGAATCAAATTTAGAAAGTTTAGTGTTTGAGAAAATTTTCACTAAAATCTTTTTTTACTATAGTATTAGATTTTTTTATTTGAACGATTATAAATTACTAGGATTGATGGTTTGATCAAATTTTAATTATTGATATGAATTTTTCTTTGAATAAGTTTAAGCATAAAATGGTTAAGTTACTAAATTGTTACTACTTATTGAAATTAATCCTCAACTATTATTTGTATTTTAAAAATTAAACTCAGCTCGTCAAGTCTACTTAAAAGTTAAAAGTTATTATACATTTGATTATTTTTAAATTATTCTCTTTCTTTTTGAAATTTTATCCAACAATTAAAATAAGAAAGTTCTATCAACATAACTCATTGCCTATTTTTCAATTACTTCGAAAAACTAATAAATTTAAAGTTTATACTATTTGTTTGTGATAAAAATAATAAATAAGAGATCTAATAAATATTTAAATTTTGTATATTTTCAAGAGAATAGTCTTTTCATATATTAAGAGTATCCAAAAATTTTTTAAGAAGAAAGTATTAAAGTTTTTATCCTTTTATTTTTTAATTTTAAAAATATTGATAGTAATTAATAAATATTAAATGAAATAGTATAAAATATTTAAAGTAATACAAAATAATTCCTTTTAATAGAGTCATTAAATGTGGAGTGCAAAGAGCCCCACCAACCAACTTGCAAAATGGTTTGAATTTGTGTGAAAATAAAGAGAGAGAAAGGGGAAAAGAAAATAGTTTCTTTTAATAGAAATCTAGGTTTAAAATAAAATTGCAAACAATTTTAAAATTTAAATATTTTTATTGAAGAGATAGATTTAAAAATGCACTTAATTTAAAAATGTCTAAAAAAAATCGTAAATGAAAAGGTGAAAAATTTGATGCAAATTACGTCATATCTTACCTAACTGAATATTTTGTTTTACTATATAAAAAATTCATTTTATGTAATGCCAAACAGACTTACTGATATTAAAAGTCTAATTTTTTTATAATTCTGTTCGAACCTTTTAAATTAGTTAATGATCATGTGATACGTGACAAATCAGATACGTTTTTTTTTTATCGTTAACGTATCCATCACTTGTGTTCTTCAGCCATTAAAAAACGTTCCCAGCTGGCTGTTTGTCTCAAATAATGAAAGGTCACATCATCAGTCCCATGGTTCAGAGTCTGTCATTTTCACTCTCGAATTACTTTCCTTTCGTTTGGAGCAAGTAAAAATCAGAGAAAAGAAAAATAAAAATAAAAACAAGAAAGAATTATAATTTTTATTATTTAGAAGTAAAAATTCTTATTTTTCTTATTTTTTATTTTTTAAAAATAAAAAGAAAATATAATGATAGAAGAAAATTATAATAAATTTATATTTTACTTTTGATACTTTTCTATTCAAACAGAAAATAGATTTATTTTTTTATTTTTTATTCAAATACGAAAAATAAATTAAATAAAAATAAAACTTATTTTCTCTTTTTGTTTTTTCTTCTAAATAATTTTTCAAATATAGAATTCAAGTACTCATTTGGGGATGGATTTAAATTATTAAAAAATTTAATTATTTATTAAATCAATACATGAAAAAGATTTTTAGTATAAAATGAGTTATTCCTTAAATTATAAACTGGAGTACATGTATTTATTTATTTTTTAAGAGTTTATTCGAGGCTCTAATTTGGAGCTAGTTCTAAAGGGTTTATTATGCACAGTAAGCTTTGTTTGTTTTACAAAAAAAAAAATTGTTTGAAATTATTTTTTGATATTTGATACATTTTGAAAAATTGATCAATAAAAAATATTTTTATAAAAATAAATTATTGTTAAGAAAAATAATTCTAAATTTTGATTAAATTATCTAAATAAAAAATAAATTATATGAACATAAATTTATTAGCATATTTATTATTATTTATCCTTTTCATTATCAATATTTGTATCATCCTATATTGAATGATGACTCTCACCGGTGACAGATGAAAACCTATAGAATTTTATTTTCAATATTTTTCTCTTATTAAATGTAAATAAATAAATATAAAATATTTTATCATTTAATTTTTATTATAATCTTATAATTTAAAGTTAATATTTTTAATATATTTTAAATATTAAAAAAAATTTTAAATAAATTATTTTTCATGAAATATATAGAATATAAGCCCTCTTTGCCAGAATATCAATTAGCTCTCATAAAATATTATAGACAATGGGGTACATAGTTTAAACTGAATTGAATTGTTTAAATAGAATGAAATTAAACAATTAAAATTTAAAAATATAAATCAAATTGAACCAGATTAATTTACAAATGTTATCAAACTTAATTGATTTGATTCATTTTGATTGTAGTTTAATTTATTTTTAATCAAATTTTTTTAAAAATGAATTTAAAATATTTTAATACAAATAATAGATTTTTATATATGTTTAATATAAATAATAAATTTCAGATAAATTTAATTTCTTTTTTGTTTGATTTAATTTTTTTATTTAATTTTAAATAAATTCAATTTAGCTCAAGTGAAATTTTTTTATTACAATCAAACTGAACTTAATTCACTGAAATTAAAAAAAAAAAAAACAAATCTATATTCTTAGGGCCAAAATTACTAATTTTGTTAACTATTGAATTGATAAAATGATCATTGTAGTTAATAAGCTGAAATTTTCTTTTATATTTTTCAAAAATTTCTTATATATTACTAAGTAAAATTTTTTCATTTTGATAAATTACTATTCGTGTAACTAAAATTTTTGTTAGGAAAGTAACCATTTTAATATTTATAAAATTAATAATATTAATAAAAAAATTTAAATTTTTTGAAAATCATAAATAATAAAAAAGAACTTCTTTACTCTTTGAGTCCCTCTTTTGCTATCTAATATCCTGTCATTTTTGTAATATGGTTATCCCATATATGTTTGTGCTGTAGGCCTTTTCCATTAATGGGATTTTTTTTTTTTTTTTTATGCTTGTGATGGCAACTAGCAATTTTCATACCCATCTTTTGATGTATTGGCTGCCAATGTGTTCCTATGATTTTTAATGAGAATTTCTGTTTTATTAATAATAAAATTAATTATAAAGTATTTAATTTTTAATATTAAATAAATATATAAAGAAAAATTAAAAAAATAGTTGTCTTCAATTGCTTTATGAAATGTAAATTCAATTTGATCAGGAACATTACTTCTTTAACAAATAAAAGAAATAAACAAAATGATAATTTCTGACTTATTTGAAAGTTTAATTCCTAAAAAATAATTCAACTTAATTCGAAATTGATTTTATTTTTAAGTTGATTCAATTTTAAATTATTCAAAATAATTAAAGTTAAAATAATATTTTTTTATTTTACAAAAATTCAAACTAAAAATAATCTAAATAGAAACTTAAAAAAATGTTCAGTGTTTTTTTTTTCTTTGACGCAACCTGTTTGACAGCTTCGCAAATAAAGAATGCATAGTAATACTAGCTAATGAAACAATATTTATTATTATATTAAGTATACTCAATCTTAGGGGTGGTGGCGCAGTTGGCTAGCGCGTAGGTCTCATAGCTGTTTGAGTTATCCTGAGGTCGAGAGTTCGAGCCTCTCTCACCCCATCAGCAGGAATTTTTGTTACCAAAATTTCCTATTTTGAACTATTTTGAGTTGGTCTAAGTTATGAAGCACAAAATTTCTTTTCTAGAACTATTTTGAGTTGATTTAAATCATCAAAAACATTATGCTAGGCACTCATGCCATTTGCTTCAAGTCTTTATATATATATCAAAGTGGATTTCATTTCAATAAGGTCAAATATACAATATACAGACAAAAAATTATGAGTTAAAAGCACAGCTACACACAAAAAAAAAAAAAGCCCACATACAAAAAAACTTTAATGACTAAGGCTCCGTTTGTTTGATCAAAATAATTTTTTATGTTTTTTTATTTGATGTATTCAGAAAAATTGATCAATAAAAAATATTTTTTTAGTCAAAATAAAAATTTAAGTCATTTTTCAAGAATTCTTATTTTGAAATAAAAAATTATTTTTTAGACTTTGACAAACTCATTTAAATAAAAAATAAATTATATATATATATATATATTATTGATCATTTTTTACTATCGACACTCATCACTGGTTATCGTCGGCCAACGGTGATAGTCAGTAATAGATGAGACTCACAAAAAATTTTCATTTTTAATATATATTTTTCTTATCTTAAATAATAAATAGTCTAAATATGAAATATTTATAATTTAAATTTTGTTATAATCTTATAAATAAAAATAAAAATTAATATTGTTTGTAATGTGGTCCAAATATCAAAAAAAATATGTGATTCAGAAAATATTTCTTCATAAAATATTTTCTTCAAAAAATATTTTCATTAAACAAGTTATTTTTTGTAATAATATTATACCGCCCTAAGAAAGAACTCCAACTGTTTCAGTACATGAGCCATTGAAAATTAAGCACACTTAACAAAGTTCCAAAGTTAAACTAATCAAGCTTGGATGATCCCGGAAATTATAGGATGATTGTCTTTGCAATCAAAGGAAGGAAGACAAAATCCCCAAACAAACTACAAGGTATTACTTTCACACCCTTTATAAGATTGACAAAATCCCCAATCAAAGGAAGAGTTCAATCTTTGATGCAAGATTGAACTCCAAAATAGACAAATCGAAACAAGTAGTCATTATTGGGAAAAAAAAAAAAAAACTTTGGATAATCTATTTGTCTGAACTGCTTTGGAAGATGTGTCATGAAGCTCATGGCAAAAAATGAGAGATCAAAGCTTCTAACACCAAAGGGGTTAGAAAATCATACAATCAAAGATTAAGCTCGATCACAGACGGGAAAAAAATATATATGAAAGTTTCATATAAGAGTAGTACATCTACAATTAGAAATGGATCAGATAGATCCATATAATACAAAAGATAATAAAGAAAAGGACAAACAAAAAAATAAAGCAGAAGGAGAGGGAGGTGTTGCCAGCTAAAGGCCAGCAACACCCCTTAAAACTGGATCAAGATGAAAGAAGTTTTCTAGAGCCATTTGCTTCAAGTCAATTAACCCAATTCTTAGATTGAGGACTTTAGTGTTCATAGTTTTGAATCCAATGATCCATCATTAGATACCTTTAATTCCATTTATATTAGACGTTCTAGCATTTATGGGAGTCTTTATTAATTTGGTAGAAAAATTTTATTAGTGTTTTATTTATGTAATTCTCTTATAAGAGTTAAATTCAATATAATCATAATAATAATAATTATTAATTTATTAATATAAACGGTTAAACACAATATAATAATAATTATTATTATTAATTTCTTAACATAAACGGTTAAACACTAAAAGAATTAACAAATTTATATGATTATATACAATTTCAAACATGTTTTTAATTATCGTATTAAAACATTTATGAATATATTTGGCCAATTTTGCATTCAATTATTGATTTTATATTTAAAATTAAAAATTTATTTATATATATCACATTAATATGTAAAATATATCCCTAAAATCAAAGAAAACCTAATCAAATTTTATACTTGGTGAAAAAAAACCATAGTAATAAACTTCAAAATGACAACAATTTAGTACATTCAAATTGCATATTTAGTGTCAAACTTATCAAAATTTTCAATTAGTTGTTTTAACTTGTAAAAGTTTCAATTTGGTGTTTGAACCTATTAATTTACTTCAATCACGTGTATATAACTATGGTAATAATTGTAAGTGACATTGATATGGATAAGTGAGCTGATATGTTCTTTGATCATTATAAAAAAAATTTTTCTCAACATTAAAGAAAACTTCACTTCTCTAACTGCTAAAAAACATCCCCCCAATTTGTATGTATTAGGGTTTCAGTAGATGAATTTTTTCATTGATTTCTCTCTCTAATTTCTAATTCACTGCAAAATTTATCATTTTTACCTTTAATTCTCATCATCTTTTAATCATCTAAACTCAATTTAATGAAAGCAAACACTTCACCTCAATGCAAATGTGATAATGGAAGGAAAAGTTTTCCACGGTGAAATAAAAGACAAACATAATAGAAAACAAACAAAGCACTAGATGGTTGGGAGTGCGACCATAACAGGAGCAACAACAACAAAATGGAAAAAAACCTTTGAAATGATACAAAATGGAAAAAAAAAACCTTGGAAATGATGTGTCGAGTTTTTGTACTTGTCTTCATCTCTGCAAACGACAATCTACACATAGCTCTTGCAAATGGCATCACTCCTAAAGAAGCCAAACTCCTCCGGGATAAGTTTATCCCTCCAAACCCATCATTATCTTATTATTTTTCAGTTGCAGTTGAATAGTCTTTCTTGATATAAAATATCTCTTTTTTTTTTTTTTTGTCTTTTTATTCATGTCTCTGTTTTTTGGTGGATCTGTCATTGCTTCGCATCCAATTATTGGTTGATCCCTTAAGTTTTTGTTTTTGTTTTTGATTTCTTTGTTATTATTTTACTATAATTTTTGTAATTACTGGAAGAGTTTTCTTTCTATTTGATCGAGCTTAGCTAATTCAAAACCCTCTCGTGCTATTTCTTAACTTGTTTCGATTAATAACATAATGGTAAAGAAGATCAAATTTGTTTTTTTGCAAATATTAAATGACATTTTAATTGATGGAATCTTTTTCATGTTAATATTATTTATTTTTTTGTTTATTAGGAAAGAATTATTTTGTTTGTTGCCATTGATATAGAGGTTATATTCATGATTTTGTTAGCATTTTTCATGTTAAAAAATTTAAATTTTTCATGTTAGTAAATAATAATGTGTAATCGATCATATACACGTGATTAAATTAAATTTATAAATTTAAATATTAAATTAAAATTTTTATAAGTTAGAACACCTAATTAAAAAAATTTGCAAAATTTGGACACAAATATGCAATTTTACCCTTTCCTCTCCAAAAACAAAAGCGCGCGCTTGCTGTTGACTACGTACATATACATTCCTTCGTCGGCATATATCTCTGCCACCAGAAAATGTCTCCGACCACAGCAGAAGGCGGTCTACCCCTACATTTTCTCCCGTTCATAAACATGACAACACTCTCCCAATCCGAACTTTGCTCTCTCTCCCTTTTCTCCTCCTCCTCCTCCTCCTCCTCCTCCTTCCACGCCCAAAACGACGCCGTTCCACCCTCCATCGATCCTTTATCCTTCAACGAGAGCGCTGGTTCCCGCCGCCAAACCTATTCCTGGCTCCCCTCTCAGCACCACCACCACCACCACCACCATCGCCACCGCCTCGCTGGCCTCCTCCCCAAAACCCAAAACCCTATTTCCTCCTCCTCGACCACCGCAGACACTGACCACCTCGAAAACCGCACCGTCATTAAATTCCTAAAGCAATTCCTCTCCTCGCATCCCCAATTCAACCAACTAGATTTAGTAGATTTCGATTCATTTACCCATCTTAATGATGCTATTAATTATACCTCTAATAACTCATTAGTAGTAGTTAACGACGGTGTGAATTATAATGGGGATAGAAAGAAGAGGAAGAGAGGGAGGAAACCGAAAAAGGTGGCGAAGGTGATGGGAGAGGAGGAAAGGGATAGGCGGGTGGTTAACAAGAATGGGGTGGTGGTGGATTTGGTGGGGTTGGGGAGTTTGGAGGGCGACCCATATAAGGAGGAGTGGAGGGATGGATAAGGAGGAGGAGTTGTTGGAGTTTTTAAGGGGTTTAGGAGGGGAGTGGTGTAGTAGGAGGAGGAAGAGGAAGATTGTTGATGCTAGTTTGTTTGGTGACACTTTGCCTGTTGGTTGGAAGCTGCTTCTTGGGCTTAAGAGAAAAGATGGCCATGCGTGGGTTTATTGCCGCAGATATATAAGGTTGTTCATTATTGTGTTTTGGGTTTTTGAAGCATTGGTGATGGTACTTTTTTTTTTTGTGAACAATATCTGTTTTTATGTTAATTAGTTGTTTTAGTTAGTAAAGGTAATGACTTTTATGTTATCCTGGATGCCAGATGATGTTCCATTCATGTTTTTGAGAGTGAACCTTTTTTCAATCTTTTGCCAAGTTTGTGTCATAGATTTTTAATTATTTTGCGTCAATTTTTTGTTTTCTTGAGAATGTTGTTTTCGTGGATGTAGATGGTTAGCAATTAAGTTGTTTTAAGAGATGAAGGTAAGGAATTTCTGTTTTCTTGGATACTAGATGGTGTTCTATTCTTTTTTTGTTTTCTTTTGAGGATGTTAGATTTTGTTTTCTTGGGTGTAGATGATTAGTCATTAAGTTGTTTGCATCTCTGAATTTCAGTTTCTCGATATTATTTCTTGAGGATGCAAATTCATACTAATTGTTGCTGTTTTTATTCTAAGTTTGACGTTACTATGGTTGTAAACATGTCCTCGAGTTGTTACAACAGCATGTGAAACAATTTGAAAATGAATGAAATGTATATCTCATTTAGCACCAGTTAAGGTTACATCAGTGTTCACGAAACCCATTTCTTTAGTTGTTCAGTGACTTGCACGCTTTTCTTTGCTCTGCTGTGGAATGACTGTTTAGTTGTCAATTGCAAAATTGTTGATAAATTGATTGCAGTGGCACTTTCCAATAGTCAAATGCACAATGTTTGTGCTACACCAATTTGATTTGGTGATTACTTCTTATTTTCCTCCCTTTGATATGTACACTCTTTATGGGTTCATAAATGTACATCTCTTTCTTTCTCAATATCCGTTTTATGTTTTTCTTATTTGATATACTCAGCCCTGGAGGACAACAATTTTTATCCTGTAAGGAAGTTTCAGCATATTTACAATCACTCGTTGGATCTAATGATGCACGGCAGGCGAAGGATCATGCAGGTGATCATATTCAGAAGAACTACATACTAACTTCTGAATGTGTAAGTGCAGATTAACTTCATTATTTTGTTGAATTTAAACTTGTAAAATAAGGCTTACAGTATATGTGCCAGTTTGCAGGTGCTACTAGGAAGGAGGAAGATCAGAGGCAATCTAGGGAACATGATAAGGCAGTTGCATTGCTGGGATTTGACAATTTGGAGTTGGCAGAGGTTCAAATAGATGACCTTTTTGAATGCCACAAATGTAACATGACATTTGATGAAAAGGACACATATCTGCAACACCTTTTGTCATTTCACCAAAGGACTACAAGGAGGTATAGACTTGGTTCTTCTGTTGGCGATGGTGTAATAGTTAAAGATGGAAAATATGAATGCCAATTCTGCCATAAGGTTTTTCATGAAAGGCGTCGGTATAATGGTCATGTAGGAATCCATGTGAGGAATTATGTGAAGGGGATTGAAGAATCACCCTTTGGCAGGATGTCTTCACAAAAGAGAAATGACTCTCCAACCACAGATGAATTGCCTACAAGAATCTCCAAAATGGATGCGTTGATCGAAATTGCTCAGAATTCCATGGGAGAAACATTATTTTTGGGTCCTCATGGTGAACCCAATGGTGGGTTTTCCTCTGACAAACAGTACCCGGTGCCTAATCAAGAACTTCTGGCTTCAGTTTCTGATCATGAAGTAAACTCTGATTCTTATCTCAGTGAACCAGACATAGGATATGGCGTGATTGAAAAATCTCGGGAACTGGAGTTACATCAGCAGAAAAATGATCATATGATTGTTGACACAAAAAATATGGTAGATGTTAAGATAGACTCTGCATTTGCCAATAAGCAACATGGTAATACATCGGAAACTTGTGGAAGAGATTGTCTGGCATTCAGCACTGATGATGTAGACGAGTCTGTCCTTGAGCAGGAAAAAGGTTCTGGATGTCACTTCCATGCTCCAATGAGTAATGTGAAAATTTGTAGCATTGAGAATGACATTAATTTGGTTAGCAGAGACAAACAAGAAAATTGCAATATGGATGAAGTGGACAAAATGGGGAAGGTTGAGATAGGAATTGACTTTGGACGTAATAACTGTGATGTGTATAATAATTTTGTACAAGAGACTGTACAGCAATCTTTCAAAGAAGATGGACTTCAGCAAGGAACTCAAGAACCATCTGTGTCTCTACTGCAACCATCCCGTGGTATTTCAGCGCCCAGTGTGAGCTTGGATAAGGTATTTGTGGCATCGTAGTTATTTTGGTTACTGTCATAGTGGGACTAAGGAGTATTGTTTAGTTATCGCTCCCTTCTTTTTGTGATTTTTCTTTACATTTCTGGAATATTCTCCTTTTCACTATGAGAGCTGATATCATGTTTACTAGATTGTGAGATATCGTTCTCTTCATTATTAATGAAAGCAATTGTTGGTTTAAACAACTGACTGCATCAAACCTTAAATCTGAAAGAATCTTGGTTTGGAGAGGGGAAAAAGTATCTTCCTCTTATAGAAGTATGAATTTGCAAATTGGCATTGGATCTGAGATGACAGCTGATTCACATTTTGAAGTTTGTTGTTTGACTTGGTTGGATACAATCAAGGATTCTGTATTTAGGTTTTCATATATAATTGTTTGATGCATGTGGAGGCTTGATGGTGTAATTCTTCCTGTTCGGTCACCCAAATTTTGGTGAGAATTGTTGTCTGTTTTTCATTTATAGTTTTCTATATTAGTTGATTGTTGTCTTATACTTTTCTTAACAGGAAGAAAATGAATTTAGTACAGTGAATCAAAATTATGATAGAATAGCGGGATTTGAAGAGTTGAGGTCGGAGGAAATTGAACAACTGAAATTTAGTCTTGGGACTGGGCAGGAACCTATCTCTCTGTCGGAGGTGCCAATAAGTGTGGATGATAATAAGATGGAAGGGATGTATGACGCCTCGGTTCAGTTTGAATCGGAGGTTGTAGATGCTTCTGACGGACAACAGCTTACCACTATCTGTGTATGGTGTGGAGTGGACTTTTTCCATGGGGCTGTTGATACTGAATTGCAGTCGGATTCAGTCGGTTATATGTGTCCTGCCTGCAAGGCAAGAATCTCTGGGCAGTTAAACATGTTGGATGGCAGTTGCTCATGAATCTTTTAAGGATGGGGTAATTTCAATTTCTTTGGTGCTGTCTTACAATTTAGGAGTCTTTACCGTTTTTATATTTCTGTTGTTTATTTATTTTAACCATGAATGAGCAACATTTAATTGTTTTAGCATCACATAATTGACATCTGGTGCTACTGGATTGCGCCTTCCTTAAATATAAGTGACTGATGCAAAATATATTATCAATGTGATATATAATAAGAATCAGGTCCTATATCCTTTTATATATGATTATTACCGTGATTTATATATTCTGTATTCTGGTAGGAATTACTTGTAATGTAGAGTATGGATCTAGCTAGAATGATAAGTATTGGTGATGCTATTTGGTATCTACATGACTGTTAATGCAACAAAGTGAAAATGGACGAATGTCTGCTGATCTGAAACGATGTCATTATATATGTATTAAAGCTTAAGTATATAGTTTCTTTTTCTCCATGGAAATTGTACTGATAAATGACATATAGTTTACACATAATACATATAGATAACTGCAAATAATGTATGCATGAAAGCTGTTGGTATTTCCTTGGTTATTGTTAGTCTGTTTTTATGAATCAATTTTTGACTCTCCTATTTTGGTTGTTGATGTGCTGCAAAGTGTTAATATTAGTTCTGATCACTTCCACTTTGCTTTGACATCAAATGCTGGAAGGAAGACAGCCAAAGTGGCAACAAATGGTAACAAAATTTAGCAACAAGAAGTTGACCGTTGTGTCTGTGTACATATGTGTGTATGGAAGTATGTGCTGTAAATTGATTTCTTAGTTGCTAGGTTTGATGACTATATCATCCCTGTATCCATTTCTTGTTCTTCCTAAAGACTGACAATGAGAGCCTGTTGAATGTACCCTGTGATGTATCATAATCTGTTGTTTTTCAGTTTTTGCTTTTATCGTCTTATGAGTTGTATTTAAACTGAGGTGAATACTAGATATATAAGGTTCTTTAGATCTTCTGGTATGGTTCATGTCTAGATTTGGCCTGAAGTCTCATCTACTAACCCATCGAGGAGCACCCCAAACTGAATTGTGTTATTTTGGTTGAAGCATCCAGCTTCTCTGTTTCTAAACAGTAGCTTGAGCTCATGAAGACAGTGACATTGCATGGTGGGATCATCTAAATGTTTGTGGTGGTTGATACAGTTGAGTTCTCATTTTTGTTCCATACGTCCAGCTTCAACTCCAGATGAACTATTGTGATCAAATGAAAAATGAGAATAATGAAAACTGTTATTGATCTCTGATAACGAAGTGTCTTATATACGAGTACAAGGAAGTTTTAACTACGCTAATTAGTTATTAGCTCTAACAAACAAACTAATTAAATAACAATTTCTAGAAACTAGTGCAGCCAAGCCATTGAAGCTGCTGAAGCTGCATTGAGCTGAATAAGCTGACATGAGCTGAGCTAAATCCTTTGACTGCCAGTCCTACCACCTTGGACTGCTATACTTCATATTAAAAGCAGTTAAGCTGATCTGTCTTTCTGCCATTGCATGGAGGGTGGAGGATTTGATTCATCTTAGCATTATGGCATGGTGAAATAAAGGGATGAATAAAGAGGAAAGGTTGAAGAAAAAGACAAGGAATAGTAGGAATATGGTTGTGAAAAAGCCATGGTCATACATTTTGTTGAATGACAAGTTTCTTGTCTTTATTTCAAGAAGGGATTTGTGGCTTATGTAATTATAAGACTAACCCTTGCTTTGCAACTGAACTCTTTAACAAAATTTGAATCTTTGTCCAGATAAACAAACATATTATCTCTGACCTACACAATGCTGATGATGTATAATATGAGAATTTTTAAGTTGTAGTGATAAAATATATATGAGGAGACTCCCAGCCTGGCCAAGGGCTTTGCCCTTGGTGATAAAAATATATTGAATCCGTCCTCGTGCGCCGTGGTGAAGTTTATTTTTCGTGCGCAATTGTGTGGTGTTCATGTAACATCTCTATCCATATTCATTGGCATTATCACATGAACATATGCATTGGATAAATGATCATTTAGTCATGCGATTTGTAGAAGCATGACAATTACACTTGCACCGTTATATTTGGGATATTTGAACATATATATAGTGTTTGTATAGCTGCATGAAAAATTGTCTTATGTTATGTGCATGTTATAATATCATAAATAATGGTGTTATATAGCTTATTTAAGAGTATAAGGAGCATTTAAGGATGGAGAGATGGATAAAGGTGCTTAAGGAGTGAAGAAAAGGGACTAAAAGAGGAAAAATGAACTTTCAACCAATAGAAATAAAGCGCCATGATTTTATATTGTTATAATAAGTTTATATATGACAATTAGGGTCAGAAATGAGGGGTAATTCGTGAGATATGATAGAAAGAGAGTGAGAGAGAGAGCTAAGGAAGAAGAAGAAGAAGAAGAAGAGAGGGAGAAAAGTGAGCTCTCTAAGTTTTTCTAATTCTGGGATAATAGGTAAGTTAATTTATCTTCTTCTCAACTGAAATTAACCTCTCATGACATGTTAATAATGCATGGTTAGTGAGAATTATAGAGAAATTGAGGTAGAGCTCTTGGATGGAAGTTAAATCCAAGAGAACAAAAGCTATTTGTGCTGTGTTTTGCTGTCATAGCAGAATTTTGTATCTCCGATTTCAGAACCCTATAAGAGGAATTAGGGAAAGTACAAAATACAAAAGTTGTAGATTTATGTCTCATATAAATGCATATGAAACAGTTTTACTTGATTTTGTGTGTGTGAAGAGATATGG
>CATIWR010137485.1:0-18971 GCA_949677035.1 Omphalea diandra | reverse complement strand
CATTAAAACACAAGTTGTAATAAGTTGGGTGTGAGCTTGAAAACACCATTGATTTAGTGAAATACCCAATTGAGTGATTGGGGAGTGGACGTAGGGTTAGTTTTGCCCTAACCACTATAAAATCCTTGTGTCTTCATTGTTCTTTCTTCTTCTCTTCATCTCTGTTTTAAAATTTTTATCCACCAATTCAACCCCCCTTCTTGGTGCCTAGGGACAATAAAAATGTTAAGCCATGAAAGACTGAGAGGTTTGAACAATAAAAATAGCTTTAAAAAATTCAGAGTTTGTAGAAGGAGCAAGTTGGACTAATTCTTATAACCTATCTTTCACTTTAGCTAGACTAATCATCTTCTAAGTTCTCATATCTTGGATGAAACAAAATTGAGATTAGGAAGCTAAACAACAACAAAGTGTAGTTATGATTTTAGTAATAGAAACTAGGTCAAAAGGGAAGTAAGAAATATAAAGAACATTAAGCAAAACAAATAAACTAAAAAGATGTATTGCTCCCATTTGGTTGGTTGCAGTTTATCATCCATTTGATAATTTTACTAAAAGGATTCACTTACTTGTACAAAGAAAAATAAGTCAAAGAAAAACTACTATGATTTATGGCTCCTATATCAATGTTAGAACTTGATTAGTGTTATGATCAATCGCAATTGATTCTTTATTAAAGGAATGTTGAATGAAAGCTAATAACTCATTATATTGATATAGAGTAAACAAACAATTCCCAATTCCAACATTTATATTTTATTAGAACTAGAATCATGTATCATATTATTAGTAATAGAAGAATGATCATCCTTATGCATAAAACTAGGCGGAAGCCATTTTTCTAGTAGAAACAATTCATAGTATGACATAATTTTCCATAATAAAAATAGTCTCTTTCCCCCATTAGAAGATTGAGAATTGTTGTTATCACCATATTGATTAATATTACCACTATAGGATGAGGAGGACTTATTCTTTGAATATGGAAAATTTTAACTTATGTCATTTGGTTGATAATTAGTAGCAGACTTATTTGCAAATATCTTTGCTTCAATATTGTCAGACATTTGTCTTTCTTGTTAAGCAATAAGACAGAAAATTTTGTTAATAGAAGGAAGAGTTTATATTGAGATGATTTATGATGAACATGCAAAAATTGATCACTAAGTCATATGAGAAATCTAATGACATAATCATTCTCTTGATAAGATTTCACCATTTTAAATGTTGCACAAATACAATGATTCAAGCAACTATGTACTAATATTAGCTTGAAATTCAAGACTGTATCCTATAGAACTTCATTTCAGCATATATAAGCCATGTAGAATATAATAGAATCAATAATTTAAATAAATGGTAAATTAAAAAATAACATATTTGTTAGAATCTTACATTTAAAAATAAATGAGTAAATACTAGAATATATAAGATGCAACACCCATCTAACTAATCGACTAATTCTAAATATTTTTTTTAGTAATGTAAAATCTCACTTTACGCCTTCAATTTCAAATTCTAATAATACTAGTAACACTCCTACATCTCATACTCATTAAATATGTTTTCTCATCCTTTTTATAGTTCAATTTTTACTATTGTTTCATTTGCCCTCATGTATAAATTTATGCCCTACAATCAAGACTCGTACTAATTTTTTTTTATGTCACTCTAATAATCATTTTGATGTTTTAACTCAATTTGAGACTCAAATTGAATTAAAGGTATGGACTTCTTCTATCATTTTGTGTTCTTGGTGATTTACATGTTACTCATTTTTTCTTTTATTTATTTTTTTAAAAGAAAAAATTCAGATCTTATACACATACACACACACACCTTAGTGGTGAATGTCAAAATCGCCATAAAAATGAATATTTTATGACATAATTTTAAATCACCACAAAATGCAAATATCTTTAGTGGCAAATATTTTGCCATAAAAATTGACACCTTTTATGGTAAGGTATAAACCAATTGTGAGAATTTTTCCCATAATTATTTCTAATTATGTTACTAAAAAGTTTAAAATTTTGAGTAATTTGCTAAAGTTGAAAGGATGAATTCAATATATTGTATCATTGTGCATTTATGGTACATTACATGTTGCAACAAAATAATAAAAAAGCACATCAATATGAAATATTAGAAAACACACTTCATCATATTATTAAATGTTAATAATATGTATATTTAAAAAAAGAATAAAAAGAAAAAGTTCACAAATTATCTACAGCTTCAATAAAATAGATAAATAGATAAGAGTTTTGCATATACAACTAACACTTAACAATCTTGATATTCTAAGAGTGTCACGCATAATAAAATAATTTGAAATATTGACGTCTTAAGACCTAATCCAAGAAAAATGAATTGTATTATGTGTATATATGCATGCTTAATTGTAATTTTCCACATATGTTTATCCACAATTGTCTTGGATGATTGCACAACTTTCAAATATGTGGAAACAACATGGTATTAATTATAAATAACACTTAGATTTATATGTGTTCATCAATAAGGAAACCAAAATTGTAGCCAATAATGAAATGTTGAGTAGGTTCAATTTAAGCCATAGACTTCTCAAGGTCATCAAAACTTGGCTACTTTCATTGGCAAAGAGATCTACTTTCAAGTCACATGAAGTAAGAAAATAATAATCATATTCAAGAAAACTACCATAAAGATAAAAATTTTAAAGCATAAAATAAGGTGAAAAGAGTTGATTATGAGCTTACTTCCTTCATTAGAGCCAACAAATACCATAATAAAATATGGTTAAAAGGAAAGGTTCTCCTTTAAGCTTCTTATCAAAGCTGCAAAAATTTGACCATTGCTTTCTATGAATTCAAGTGCCCAATGTCTCTGTTGAATTGTATAACTCATTCCCAAAAAGCAATGATTCTCCATAAAGATATACTTAAAAATTATGCTAAAAAATTATGAGTTCAAGGTCATATTCTCTACTTAGGATTTCCACACTATCTTTATTATATTTACCCATAATTTAGCATAAAATACACATTTAAAAAAAATTAAATAAATGAAAGGATTTGATAATCCATGATGTTTGCATTTAAATATAAGAGCAAATTGAGGAAATAGAAAGCATAATCCTAAGGAGCTAAAGTATCAATAGTCCCCACATTGAGAAGAAAATATTAGTTATAAAGCATCTTTAGATTTATTTAATGACTAAGGTACTTTGCATTATGAAAAGATTGAATGCATTAAAATGTAACAAATATTCTACGACATGGAGAAACATGAGATGGATAATGTCATGCATAAAATTTTATTAATTATTATTATCTACTACATTAACAAATATAAGAATATAAAATGTATCTAATTGTTAATGCATTGATTAGTTAAGACTTTTTTGAAGGTGTTATGTTTCTTGATTCATACTTCTACAACATTAATGAATAAAATACTTAAGAATCCAAAATTCAATTTTATGCTCTAAAATTATTAACTAATGACATTGAAAATCAAACATCTTAAGAAAGACTATAATAAAATCCTTTTTCACAAATTTTTCTTAGATTGAGTTTCTTAGAAAATAATCTTCACCCCTAACTTTATTTGAAATTTTAAACTAAAGAAATATGACTAATACCATATACCAAATATAGAGAAAGAGATGAATAAAGACAAAAGTAGTGATTGAAAAATTTAAAGCAAAAAACAAAGTTATACTTATAGAGTTTATAAATGAAAGCAAATAATAAACTAACCTAGTTCAAACTAGACCTAAAGAAAGAGTTCAAACAAGAAAAATAAAGAAGCCCAAAAAAGAAAATTCACTTCATCATTCTTGCCAATAATAGGAAATTTATTAATTACCTAAACAAATTTCATATGTTGTATTTCCCTTCTTCCTACATCATTTCTCTACATGCATACTGAATAAAAAAAAACCAAGAACTTTAGGGTACAAAGAACAACAAATGAAAAAGAAAAAAAAAGGTTTACTACAATAGCTAGAAATTCAAAACAAGATGTAGAGATGAAACAACTCTAGCATTCAAATTTATCCAGGGCTGTTATAAGCCATTATATCTTTTATTAATCTTAGCCAGAATCTCATGTTTTCTCCCTGATCCACATATCATCTCTTACAAATATCAAAGGCTTAGTTTTATTAATGTTATCAATTTCATTACACATTATCAAGCCTAAATCTATGATCTAATTCACAATCAGGACAAGTTCTAACCATTAATGACTTGCTTCAAACTCAATTGTGGTCTAGCTCATGAACATGTTCATCTCAACTTCCTAATATAGCATAGCATAAATATTTTAATAAGGCTATCAAACATCTTTAAAAAGTTCCTTTAATTTATCAATATATAATAGTTACAAACTTTAGCAATCTAAATAGTTTAGTACAAATCCTACCATTGTTAACTCAAAGCCAAACTTAGTGTAAGTAGTACAAAACATAGTAAACATGTCCTACTAATGCTATCTAGTTAATAACTCTTTTCATAAGTTGGTTGGCCAGTGAAACAACATCAACCTCTAAAATAACATAAGTAAAATCTTTTTAATCTTGCTACACTTCATAATAAGAAGCAAAAGTTAATGATAGTCTATAAACCAGTTTGCTTTTTATGCCCTTCATTACTAATTCTAACTCCATAATTAACAATACAAGGTTAAAATCAACAAGGCGAACAAACCTACATGAATTACCAATAGATAATTAGATAATTACTTAACTAGGAATCTATAAGAATGTAAGATAAAGACATAATGGTAATTAACCTGCTTGTAAAAACTAAGTGTTTGGAAGAAACCCTTACATATTGATGTTGAATCGCATTAAGTGTAATATAACTAGTACAAATGTTTTTGTGAGGAGTAAATCTTAGATAACAACATAAAAATCACAATAAAAATCTAACAACACTATGGCAATCAATGATAAAATTTCCAACACCTAAATCATTTATTACTAAACTTGTAAGGCAAGAAAACAATTAAAAATAGTCAAAAGTTGGGTCAATACAATGAGTAGATCACCAAAAGAAACAAATCTCAATAACTGAGGTTATATAGAAAATCCTATGATGTTAAATGATTACTTCTCTTATATAACAATACCCTGATAGCATAAATATCTTAATTTGCAAATTGAACTTAAGTAGAGCTTTTAAACATATTAGGGGTTGGCATAGCTATAAAAATAAAAATAAACATTTCCATTGTATTATTAAAAAACTACCATATTTTATAAGATGTGCATATAAGCATAAACCAAAAACTTTATACCCCATTCAAGAAAACAGAATATCAAAATCCATATCATAAAATTAGAAAAAATGACACAAAATGTCGATCATATGACCCCAAGGTTGATAAGACATTTACCTTAATTACATATTTGAATGATAACAAAACCTTGAGAAATTCTAACATTTATATTTGAGTGATTATGTTATTATGACTTAATATTTTTATAAATTTGAAAGATAGAAGAAGAATGGTAGGGTAAACCTTGCAAAGATGGTCATTGACCATTGCACAATCTCAATAATCATTAAGAGGAAAGCAAACCAAATGCAGAAGAGTGATATTGGAAGGGATGTACAAAATGATTTTGGAAGAATTAAAAGAGCCATTATATATGACTGAAAAGTTGAAGATGTCTACTTTCCATAGAATCAAACCATGTTAAAATCCAAGCATTATATAGAAAAAAGTTATAGGGACTTTAATGGAGAAAGGTCTTATTAAAATTATAGTTGTCATACATACAGGTTCACTTCAAAATGCTTTATTGATCAATTAACATGGAATTAGATGATGTGCCATAGAACAAAAAAAGATCTTTGAGTCTAGTTTCTAGCAAAATAAATGACTTACAATTTATAGCTTTGTAGAAGAAGTTATAACCATTTTAGTGAAATGTATTTATACAACATTGGCTTCAATGACTGTGGAATGTCACTAATGCCCATGCAAGTGTTAGAAGTTTTCAACAACTGTGGAAATTTTCAATGGTTCTTTTTGTTAGTTCTATGCATCCCATCGCTTGTGGAAACATTGTCAATGGCTATTGAATGCCTATAACAACTAGTTTTTGCTAAAATGGTAGTAATTGGTAATTTTGTGTTTTGGGTGTTTCTAACCATTCAAATGGACCTAGGGCTATATAAGGACACCTAATATGACCTTAGATATGGATGCTAGCACTTGAAAAGAGAAAATAAGAATTTTTGAAAGGGGGATTTTGCTTTGTAAGAGTATATGTGAGCTTAGTGTCCATATCTTATATTTTGTGAGTGCTTTTTATGCATTACTTATACATTTGCCTAGTTGAGAGACATGGACATCTTGCGTAATTTCTTGTAAGGGTAAAAGGGTTAGTGCTTAGCCAATAAAAACACATATGTCTACAATTAGCTCGAGAAATCATCGGTGAAGTTTTGTTCTCTTAAACCTTGTAAAAAGAGAGTAAGAAGGTTATTCTCAAGCCTACAAAAAGAAGAGTAAAAGGCTTACGTGATTGCTTAGGAAATGGATATAGGAATATTATCAAACCACTGTAAATATCATGTGTCATCTCTTATCTTCTACTTTGTCTTCTTTTGAAAGTAAAAGTGAATTTGTGCACATTAATTTGTGTAAAAGAATTCAAGAACCTCCAAATAAGTTTTCAAGGTTTTAATTGATAAAGGAAGTGACTTGTAAAGAAAATTATTTTTTGTATCTAATTGAAGATAAGGACATCAATGGGTTAAGTAATGTATAGAGAAAGATATGTTTGATTCTCCATTAGATTTTGAGTATTTGATATGAAAAAGGAAAGAATTTTGAGTGTCTTGGCAAAATCTAAAAGTGTGAAGTATAATCTGCATTTTTTTATGTGGAAAAAATAACAATTTCCCCATAAATAGCATAGGTAATGCAAAAAAAAAAAAGTATTTCACCATGAATGATAGACTTCTCAACATATTTAATGTCAGAATGAGTTTTCCACTAAAATTTCATATCAAATCTACTTTATTATAATGAGTTTCATTAAAGAATAGTTATTTATTTTCAAGATCTTGAGTTCCAACAATGATTATATATTGAAAGAAATTTTGAAGATCTTTAGAATTCCTAAATGACAATAGTAATTTCCTTTAAATGCAAATTTACTATCAATATAAACCATGCTATCAAAGTAAATAGGTGAATTGTATTTAAATTCTAACTAGTCGTAATTCATGCTTTGCAACTATATTTAATATATTATTTAAAATATGTTTAAAATATTCATATAAAATATGTGATTAAATCAATAATATTTATTATAAATTATATATTATATGAAAATTATTTTTATTATATTAGTTATCTATTTTATAATTTTTAATGATTCTTTATTTTAATTTATAGTTATTGTTGGAGTAGGTTGGTCAAATCTAAGTCAAAAAATTTTTTTGATCTTAATAATATAGATTTAAAGGTACTAATGTCAATTTTAATTATTGTTCTAGCAAAATTTAAGCAAAGGACTCATTAGAAGTTGAATGGAAACAAGTAACTCAAAGTATGGAAAATGCTCTTTAAATCGCAACCATTAATGAGAAGTCAAAACTGTTATCTCAAGATTGTTGGTATCCATTCTAGATAGTTTGTTTTGCAATGGTATTCATGGTACCAGTTGCGATTGTGATCTTTAAACCTCATTCAAGGGACTTCAAACCTTTAATCAGACAATACAATGTGTCAAGGTACCCGTTGAAAAATAAAAAATCACGACAACGAATCCTTAGTAGTGATCACGATCTATTACAAGCAAAATCCCCATTGATTTACAATGGAAGTCATAAGCAGCCTCTCATATCACGAACACGACCTTCAATATCCTCTAGTAGGATTAAATGGCTACATGATGAGCAAATAGGGGATTGCATGTGTATTAGCCTTTAGACTTTCGTAATCATAAAAGAGCAAAATTTAGGGCAACTATGAATATCTCGAGTGTGACTTCAAATCTTGATCTCCACTTTTGTCTGATAAGCATTAAATATTGGATTTTGCCACCAACATTTGAAATATGAAGATAATTTTGTTAGTAATGTATCTTTGGTGGAAGTAACCCATAAACACCCCACCAAATAGACATAAATGCAAGAGAATAACATTTGCTAAGGCCAAACTCTTGCAAGTTTGTTTCATAGCTCTCTCTCTTATTTACTTTTTGTATTTGAGTTGTACATGATTTGATGCAAGCCTTTAAATACCTTTGGGATTGTGTTTAAGAGTGAGCCATAAAAAAAACTCTTGTATAGGTCTGAATGTAAGCCTTTGGGAAAAATACTTATATAAGATTGTGTGTGAGCCTTTGTAAAACACACTATAAAGTTAACTGTGAGCTTATAAAACACCATTTAGTTTTAGTGAAATACCTAATTGGAAACACTGAGAAGTGGATATAGGATTTGTTAACAACTGAACTGCTATAAACTCTTGTGTCTTATATTCTTCTACTATTTCTTTTTAGCTTGCATTTGTAACCTTCTCTCTAAAATTTAAATTACCCACTAATTCAACCTCCCCTTATAGGTGCATAAGGGCCAATAAGTGGTATCATAATAAGACTTCAATTCAAGTCTTAATTGTGTGAGGAAAAATCATAGGGCAAAAAGAAATCCACACTCACATTAGGCCTTTTTTTTATTGATCCAACTATACTCATTAGAAGTATAGAATGAAGATATACCTAGATAATGATTTGATGGATTTATATGATGTTGTAAATAAGGAATGAAAGCCACCAACTAAGGTGGTGAATGGTAATGAGGAGTTAATTCTAAAGGAAGAATGGGTGGAGGCTCATAGATAATCCAATGGTAAGAATAAGAGGACAATGACTATTCTACTAAGCTTAATGTCAAGAGATGAGATTGGTAGAGTTCAACACTACCTAACAGCACAGGGGATATGGAATGCTTTGAAAAACTATTATGAGGGCACAACTCTTGTGAATCTAGTAGGCTAGAAATGTACATGATAGAGTGGTAACACTTCATGATAAAGGAAAATAAAAGTATCATCAACATGACAAATAAACTCTTTTCCATTGTCATAAACATGAAGAAGTTTGGAAGAATTCTAACAAATCATGAGGTAAACACTAAAATACTTAAATCTCTTCCTCTTGAAAAGTTTAGTGCTAGAGTTTGCAGTATATAAGAATCCAATCTGAAGATTAGAAAGGTGCAAATAGATGTCCTCATTGGTAAGCCACTTACTCATGAAAAAGTTGAGAGGCTAATGAGACAATAATGAAAAAGCAGAGAAGAAAACTCTTGCTCTCAAATCTAATAAGGACAAGGAAGTGGTAGAAACCATTAACAATAGTGATGAGAGTGAAAAAGAAGAAGAAGCACTTGCAATGCTTTCATGGAAGGTCCAAAGAGCTCATGAAAAGAAGAAAAGAAAGAAGGAACCTCAAGAAAACATCATCATCACCCTACTTCAAAGAGGAAAAGAATAAGATGACTTGTTTTGAATGTAGAAAGTGAGGCTACATAATATCTAAATGTTTTAAGCTTAAAAATAAGAAAAAGTTGGATAAGGAGAAAAAGAAGAGCTTCAAAGCCATATGAGATGATAATTCAAGTGGGGAAGATGAAGAAGATGAGGTTGCAAACTTTTGCTTCATAGCTTAAGAGGATAACGCACATGGGACAAGTACTCCTTTTCACTTTTGTGATGAATATGATGTGTTTAAGGATGAAGATGATGAGCTTCTTGAGGCTTTGTCCTTGAGATGTGATAAATATAAGTTGAAAATGAGATTTATAAGAAAAAATGCTTAAAACTTAATGATGAGTTTAAATATTTTAAATGAGCTTGTAAATGACTTAAGAATTTCAAATGAAGAATTCAAAAAATCTTTGAAAGATATTTTTAAAGCCTTATCCTTTATTGACTCTTTAAGAAAAGAAAATGATTCTTTAAAAGGAGAAGTTATTAAGTTAAAGACCTCCATCTCTAGGTTTCACAAAAGGGAATAAGGCTTTAAATACACTTATTATATCTCAAAGACTACCCTTTGTGAGACATGGACTTGGTTTTAATGGGGCTTTAACTTTCACATCCTTTCCTTTCATCTTCATTAGAGCTTCCACACCTTAAGCCTCTAGCATAAAGGTAATTGGAAAGAAAAGTGTTTCAAGCACTAAGCTTCCTATGCCTAAGGGTAAAAAGATGGCTCCTTAAGGCTCTAAAGCTAAGCCTCAGAGAGAAAATCATGCATACAAGTACACTAAGAGGCATGTTCAAAATACACACATAAAAATTTCTCTTATACTCCTAACCATTCTTACATATGAATGCATACACATAATCAAAGTATGAGAAGGCCTCTATTTAGTCTCATAATTTTAGTATTTGATACGTTATTCCCATCTAAATTTATGAAGTAATGCTTAATTTATGTCCTAAATGGACCTCATTGAGATATTTTATGTTTATAGGTAAAGAATCAAAGAAAGAAAAGTAAATAAAGAAAAAGAAATTAAGCATGGCCATACATATAGTTGTGCCTCAGTAACGATCATCAAGCATCGAGGGGATGCACGACTATGCTTCCTATGGCAGGGTCATGTCTTCATTAGAAGAAGGAAGTTGATGAGGATAGAAATATATGACACAACTATATGTATAGCTATGTGCCTGAAGGGAAATTTGAAGGCAGCGATCGCAGAATGGCATTACCTTGCATATGGTCATGCACATCATTAAATCAGAATCACAATTCATACTCGAGGGGATTTATTAGGCATTCAAGCTTTCTTAGATGTCTAAAAGAACTATTTAAAGACGAAAGATAGCAAGAATTAGGTCGTGGGGGATAACTAAAGAAAGAGATTATTGTTTAAGATAAGGTTACATCAAAATTCTAGAGAGAGAAGGTGTAAGAATTCAAGCTAACAAGAAGAAGTTCATGGCTATTCGAATTCAAGCAATCAAAAAGAAGTTCACGGCTATTCCTAGAGCTATTTTGTTATTTTATTTTCTTCTCTTTATTAAATCATTAACTAAACTTTTATAGGCTAGGGTTGTAAATAGATCTTCTATAACTTTTATTGGAATTTCTTATCATTGGTACTAGTAATTGTTGAGTCTTTATTTTTTAATCAACTGGACATTAATTATTTAGTTTTATGAGTTCACAAATCACTAGTTGTTTTTCATGAAACTAAGCTTTCAATAATTCCATTGTTTTGTTAGTGAGTTAAGAAACCTTAACAAACCATTGTTATCTTTAGCATCTTGAATTAAAAAGCAATTGCATGATGTTTGGCTTTTGAGTTGAGAGACCTTTAGCTAACATGTTCTTGCATGTCAATTTCTACTCAAGAGGGATTGATTATCCATCTTAGTGACTTGATAGTAGTACTTATTGCATGAACCAATTAGACAAGGATTGGGGATCCCATAGAAGATTATCAAGTGAAGTTGAACCCCTAGCTACTCTTATCCATTGATTATCTTCCATCTTTATTAGTATTTTATGTTGCTTTATTTATTTATAGTTACAATTACCTTCTTCTATTGATTCTCTAGATAATATAAGACATAAGACACTCAGTACCTAACCTTGATCCTCATGGGAATGATATCCATACTCATAAAATACCATTTATTACTTTTGAACTATGCACTTACAACTTAGGGATTTTTATATAACACACCCATCATCAAGTTTTTGGTACCGCTGCCGGGGATCGATGGCTCTAATACTAAGCTACTATTTTTATATTACTTTAGAATTTTAATTTTTATTTTAATATTGTTCATTTTCTCTTTGTTTTAGGTGCATGATTAAAACTTAAAATCAAGAGATCAAAGAAAGTTTGTTTCCTTTTGATCCAAAAATAGAATGCACACTAAATCAAAGAAGGGGAGAACAACAAAACAATCAAGAGATGGCAAATCAAGGAGATTGTCCTTTAAAGGATTTTGAATGCCACCTTTTGAAGGACTACAATTGACTATTACTTGACTAACTATTACGACAAACACCTTTGAGATTAAGTCGGCTTTCCTCTAAATTCTTACAAACACTTTATAGTTTCACAGCCTTTCTCATGAAGATCCTAATGCTCACATAGTAAACTTCTTGGAGATTTGTGACACATTCAGGTAAAATGGTATGTCTACAAATGTAATGAAACTGCACCTTTTTACACTCACTCTAATGAACAAGGCAAAGGCATGGATCAATTTGTTAGAAACTAAGAGTATAAGTACTTAGGATTAACTTTCTTAAGCATTTTTGGGTAAATACTTTCCACCATCTGAGATGGTTAAGCTAAGAAATGAGATCACTACTTTTAGCTAATTTGGTTAAGAGACATTGAATGAAGCTTGGGAATGATTCAAGGACCTTTTGAGACGGTGCCTCAATCATCAAATTCCAAAGTGGTCAATAGTGAAAACTTTTTATAATGGGTTTATTGGGCAAATAAAGATCACTATAGATGTATAAGCCAAGGGATATTTACTGGATAAAACAATGGATGTGGTCTATAAGTTGATTAAGATTTATGAGTTGATTAAGACTATGGCAAACAATAATTATCAAGCTCATGAGAGAACCTTGCTAAAGAAATTAGCGAAATTTCATAACATGGATACATTCCAAACCTTGCAAGCTCAAGTATCTACTATATCCAAACAAGTGAATGCTTTGAGTTATAATGTTGTATCCTGCAGGTTGAGTGTGATTTTTATGGGCAAATCAGGCATAAGAGCATTGATTGCCAAGCGAGGACCCCATTTGCTCTACAATAAGTAAACTTTGTAAGGAACTTTAACCATCAACCTAACAACCCATACTTTAATACATATAATGCAGGTTCGTGTAATCACCCAAATTTCTCTTAGTCCAATAACAAAACCTAAGGACCACTAGGTTTTTAACCCTTACCACCAAACTAAGAACCTTAAGAAAGGAAATTGAGCCTAGAAAACCTCTTAGAAAAATTCATAACCTCTTACAATTCTAGGCTTGAATAACATAAAAAGAATATGAGGAGAATCGATGCTAAAAAGGATCAAACCAATAAAAACCATTCATCCTTAATCCCTAACCTCGAGATCCAAGTGGGACAAATAGCCAATGCCCTTAGCTTTAGAACCTAAGGTACCTTGTCTAGCAACTTGGAAACTAACCTGAAGGACCAAGTGAAAGCCATCACCTCAAGGAGTGGTAAGGAACTTCAACCTAGGGAAGAGAAGGAAGAAAAAAGAGAAAAAAGGCAAGGTGGATGTGTGTGAAGAAGAAGAAACCATTCTAGAGGACAAGCCTAAAGAGAAGGTAAAACCATATGCATCTCTCATTCCTTTCCTTTTAATGCTCAAGCAAAATTTAGTAGACAAGCAATTTGCAAAATTTTAGATGTGCTCAAGAAAATCCAAATTAATATACTGTTTGTGAAAATACTTGCCCAAATGCATAAATATGCAAAAATCATTATGGACATACTTTCAAAGAAAAGCAATTTGAAGGAATGTGAGAGAGTCACCTTAACCGAGGAATGTAGTGTGATCCTACTCGATAAGTTACCTTCTAAAATAGGAGATCCAGGGAGTTTTACCATACCTTGTGATATTGGTCATGTTTCTTTTGAAAAAGCTCTTTGTGATCTAAGATCTAACATAAATTGAATGTTTTTGTCTATTTTTGAAAAATTAGGTATTGAAGAAATGAAGCCCACTAAGATCTCTCTCCAACTAGAGAATCATTCCATCATTTATCCTAAAGGGATAGTTGAGGATATGCTCATCAAAGTCGATAAGTTCACCATTCTAGTGTATTTTATATTTCTTGATATGAAAGTGGATAAGGATATCCCATTGCTTTTAGGACAACCATTCTTAGTAACTGGTGGTGCTTTAGCTCATGTTATGGAAGGCACACTCATATTGTGAGTAGGAGATGAGGAAGTGATCTTTAATATGTATAAGGCAAAGAAAAAGCCTTAAGGATGAACAATGCTTAAGGATAGATGTCATTGAAAATTGTACTAAGGAAGTCTTTCGGGAAAGGGAAGAAGCTCTGGTAATAGAAATAGTAGCCTTAATAAGTGTCAAGAAAGAAAAAAAAAAAAAAAAAAAAGAACACTAAAGTAGTAATCCAACTTCAGAACCTTATGATGCCACTTACTTTTCTTCTATTGTTGAACTATTAGATTATGAGAAGTATCTTAATATAACACCACCTTCTATTCTTAAACCTCCTCTATTTGACCTGAAGCCTTTACCTTCACACCTTAGATATGCATTTTTTAGGAGTAATGAGATCCTTTTGGTCATCATTTTTAATGAGCTTAACTAAACCCAAAAGGAAAAAATATTAAAGGTGTTAAGAAATAGGATTAGAGCCTTAGGGTAGATAATAGTGGATATTAAGGAGATTAGTCCTACTCTTTGTATGCATAAAATTTTAATGGAGCATAATCACAAACCCATTGTAAAACACCAAATGAGGCTTAACCCTAATATGAAGGAGGTGGTTAGGAAGGAAGAAGTCAAATTGCTAGATATGGGGATCATCTACCCTATTTCGGGTAGCCTATAGGTTAGTCTAGTCTAATTGGTTCCTAAGAAAGAAGGGATGATGGTTGTAACTAATGAGAATAATGAACTTATCCCTACTAGGACCGTGACGAGTTGGAAAGTGTGTATTGACTATATGAAGCTAAATGCAGCAACCCATAAGAATCACTTTCCTTTACCTTTTATTGATCAAATGCTTGAAAGATTTACAAGTCATATGTATTATTGCTTTTTGGATGGCTGCTCAAGCTATTATCAAATTCAAATAGTGCTAAAAGATTAAGAAAAGATTACCTTTTCATGTTCATATGGTACATTTGCATATAAGCATATGCCTTTAGGCCTATGCAATACACTGACCACTTTTTAAAGATAATGATGACTATATTCTCTGAAATGGTAGAGCAAATGATATAAATATTCCTAGATGATTTATAAGTTTTTGGTGATACCTATAATGTTGGTTATGTAAATCTTGATAGGGTATTATAAAGATCTGAAGAGACAAACCTTGTACTTAATTGAGAAACGTGTCATTTCATGGTACAAGAGGGTATTGTGCTTAGGCATAAGATTTCATCAAGGGGAATTGAAGTGGACCGGGCAAAGACTGAGGTCATAGAAAATTGCTTCCACTAAAATCCGTGAAGGGGATAAGGAGTTTTATAAGCCACATTAGGTTTTATTGGTGATTCATTAAGGATTTTTCAAAGATTTCTAAACCTCTTATTTTTGCATTTGATAAATTTTGATCTTATTTGCTTTGTTCTAAAGAGATTGTTTATATTGATCATACAACAATTCATTATTTACTAACAAAGAAGGATGCGAAACTAAGGCTAATAAAATGGATCCTCTTACTCCAAAAGTTTGACTTAGAGATCAAGGACAAGAAGGGCATGAAGAACTTGGTTGCTAATCATCTCTCATGCCTAGAGCATATACAAAAGGAGAAGGTAAGTAGTTCGATCAATGAAACTTTTTCAAATGAGCAACTTTTTCTTTCAAAAGCTCTCCAAACTCTATGGTATGTTGATTTTGTTAATTATTTAATAAGCAACATTGTTCCTCACAATTTTAATTCCCATCAAAAGAAAAAGTTTTTGTATGATGTTAAATTTTATTTTTGGGAAAAACCTTATCTATTTAAAGAATGTGTCGATGGTATTATAAGAAGATACGTACTATAAGAGGAGATGGGTGACATTTTACTCCATTGTCATACTCGAGAATGTGAAAAACATTTTGGTCCATCTAAAATCACAACTAAGGTATGACAAAGTGCATTCTTTTAGCCTCATTATTTAATGACTCATTTGTTTTTATTAAAGCTTATGATAGGTGATAAATAATAGGTAATGTCTCTAAGAGGAATGAAATTCCATTAAACTCCATGATTGAGGTAAAACTTTTTGATGTTTGGGGAATTAGACTTTATGGGACCCTTTCCTAAGTCATTTGGGAACTAATATGTTTTGGTGGTAATTGACTACGTGTCTAAGTGGGTTGAAGCCATAGCTACTTCGACTAATAATGCTAAAGTAGTGCTCTAGTTCTTAAAGATACATATCTTCACAACTTTAGGAGCACCTTTTGCAATTATAAGTGATGGGGGATTACACTTTTGTAACTGACAGTTTCAGTCTTTGATTAACAAATATGATATAACTCACAAGGTTGTAATGCCATGCCATCCCCAAATGAGTGGCTAAGTGAAAGCGTCTAATAGAGCAATAAAGCATATCCTAGAGAAGACGGTTAACTCTTCAAGGATGGATTGGTCCTTGAAGCTTCATGATGCACTTTGGGTATATAAAATTGCTTATAAGATGTTGATTGGTACCATACCTTATCGTTTGGTGTTTGGGACTTGCTAGGTGAATTAGAGCATTAGGCTTATTAGGTAATTAAGTTTTTAAACTTTAATTTAGATCTTGGTAGTGATAAATGGAAACTCTAACTTAATGAACTGAAATCTTCACATCTTCAAGCTTATGAGAATAATCAGATTTATAAAGAAAAGACCAAACGATGGCATGATAGTCACATTTAAAGAAGGAGTTCAAGGAAGGACAAAAAGTGCCTTTTCAACTCAAGGTTTCAGTTCTTTTCAGGTAAATTCAAGTTTAGGTGGTTAGAACCATTTAATGTAGCCAAAGTCTATTCTCATGGTACTATTGAAATTGCAAATTCTAAAGGTGAGACTTTCAAAGTCAATGGACATCAATTAAAGCCATACTATGCAAAAAAGAATGGATAAAGAGGGGAAGGGGGAAGGGGGAAAGGGGTAGGAGAGGGGGAACTCTTTATCCCTCATATACCTCTGCATAAAAGCCATTCACAAAGGTCAAGCTATAAACCTTAAACTAGCATGTTTTGGGCCAACACCCTAATTTTTTCCTTTCTTTTTTAATTGTGTGCTTTTATTTCATCTTATTTTGTTTGATATTTTAAGTTGTTTTATTTATCTTTTGTTTGTGTAGTTGACCCAAGCAAAGAAATCAAGCTACAATTTGTCAAGCTAAGTTTGAGGGAGTTCTTTTTTCCACTCACTTTTTACTATAACATGATGTCATGTAATGTGCTTTCATTTAGTTATCTTTAGTTAATTTTATGTTTATAAGATGCAAAAGATGTTATATGACCATGAAGGGTAAGTGTTGGACTAGGTTATTCAAACCTAGGTCAAGACTCTTTTTTGATCTTGACAATATAGATTGAAAGGTTCTAATATATATTTTAAGTGTTGTTTTTGCAAATATTAAGATGGAATCTCATTGGTAGTTAAATAAAAGTGATTAGAAGCAAAAAAAAAAAAAAAAAACTCAAAGTTTGAGAATCTGCATTCGAAATTAGCTATCCCAAATTTTGAAAAAAGAGTAGTTGAGATTCAAAAGTCGAGACTGCGAATTTTGAAAGCAACCGCAAATTCGTGAAACAACATCTCCATGTTAAATAAAAATTTCACGGTGACAATTGCATCCATAAAGGAAAATAGCGATCACAAATTTTAAGTAGTGATCGCGAATTTTAAAATCTATTAGAAAGATTTAATGGCTAGTTTTTGAAAAGTCCAATGGTTTCATGCCATGTAGACTAGCCATTAGACACAGTTTAAAAATAATGGTCATGAATTCAATCTTGACCGTAAATTTCATCTGACGAGTGTTTAATGTAAGATATGCCTAGTACAACTTGAAGATTTGGACATAGTTTCTTTGTAACATCTCTTTAGTGGTTATTGACTATAAATACACCACCAAATGGACTTGAATGGAGAGGAAAAATCATTGATATGTGCAAAAACTCTTGCTATGTTAAATCTCAATTTTAACTCTTTATTCTTTGTGTATAGTTTGTGTGAGCTTTAAACACCTTGGGTTTGGGTTGGAGAGTGAGCTCTTATATAGAAAACTCTTGTTTAGGTTTAAGAGTTAGCCTAGTTATAAAACTCTTGTATAGGTTGAGTGTGAGCCATAGGAAAACACTTATAAGGTTTAGTGTAAGCCTAAAACACTAGGTTGACTATGAGCCTTGGGCAACCACTTGTAAGGTTTAATGTGAGCCTAAACACTAAGTTGAGTGTGAGCTTATAAAACACTAGTGATCGAGTGAAATACCCAATTGGTGAATTGGAGAGCGGATGTAAGGTTGGTTAATACCCAAACATTATAAAATTCTTGTGTTCATTCTTCTTCTACTCTTTCTCTAATCTTTCATTTTTTTGAGCTTCCTCCAAAATCAAAACTTCAAATTTGCCATCAATTCAACCCTTCCTTCTTGGTGTACTAGGGCCAACAGTAAGATTCATGGCTATATTGATGATCAAGTCACATAAACATCCATATTCTAAGATAAGGAAATCGAGGTTAGAAAATGAACGAGTGGCACGACCTTGGCAAAAAGTTATGATACAACTATGAACATGGTCGTGCATCTTCACAAATCATATGGCAGTAAGTAGCAACATGACCACGCACCTGCCTGTGCGACTTTGAGAGTCTTTTAGTAAAAAGTTTTAACATAGCCATGTGCATGGTCGTGCCATTTTAAAAACCTAGTTTTTAAACCCTCACGCCCCTTTCTCTCTCATCACTTTCTCATTCCTAAACCTAAGCACTCCCATGCCATTCAGTTTTGCATTTTAAGTTTGGCCTTTCCACCCAAACCTCACATTAAAAATCTCATTCTCTTCCCTAAATTCACCCTTCTTCTCGAAGTCATCATGCTTATTTGTTTCAAAACCACTGTTGTCCTTAGGCACTAAGAAGGGGGGTTGAATTGGTGGATAAAAATTTTAAAACAAAGATAAAGGAGAGAAGATAGAATAATAGAGACACAAACAATTTATAGTGGTTCGGGCAACAATAACCCTACGTCCACTCCCC
>CATIWR010137476.1:0-20271 GCA_949677035.1 Omphalea diandra | reverse complement strand
CATGTAACATGTAACAATTCAATCATATATACATGTAATAGAACATAATCATATCATACAATTATCACATACACCCATTGAATCCAATTATGGTTTTTACTCGCCTTTTGATGTTATCGACCTTTACGGTAGGTTTTGTTCTCTCTCTATGGCTTCCTCAAAGTTTTGAGACCCTAGAATTTGATACATACATGGTTACAAGTACGTCAAAATGATTATGAATGCTTGGTGCATGATCCATTCAAGTGGACCTATGTTTATGCATATATTCTAGGGCAGCCTGAGCTTGCTACACTCTCACAGAAATAAATCTAGATATACTCATTCAAATGACTTGATTCTTTTTTTCAAACAAACTAGACACATAAACACACAACATATTCAAATTTCAGGTCAACATCAGACTCACAAAAAATGTGGTGAATTTTTAAATGTTGCCCTATTGCAGTGTCCTCTCAGTCTGAGTAGGTCTTATGCTCTTGGGTGTATCTCAAACTGTACATATTTAATTGCAATAATAATAGATCATCAGTTACAAAACATATGAAAGAACATTTTTCATGTTTTACTCATTGTCTAATTCAGTCTATAAGGTCACCAAAACAAAGGACCAATCTCAGGATGAGCAGGTTTGTAACATGTTGCCAACCAGTCATGATGAAGGAACAAAATCTCAACAACCATACCGAATTTGGCAAACCTATTTCACAGGTATGTATGTCATACATAAATGTACAACTTTTGAGTTTAACAATCATAAAATTCTGAATCTATGGCCATCAAATACTTGGAAAACAGATTCAAAAGAAAGGTGGGTTTCACCCCAGTACAGAGTCAGTCCCAATCAATGAGCCATAACTCTTTCCACACAGCAAATAAATCAAAACTGGTTTACAGGTGTTTAGAGAGGACATAATCCTACAAATTTTATGCTTTACACTTTGTCAAAATCAGAACACAAAGCCATCAAAATATAAGAAATCAGAAGACTGAGATCATCTCGGTTCGGATTTGACCTAGTCCTACTGAAGGGCTCATATCTCCTCACGTACACAAAATCAAGAAAAAAATGTTTCACACAAATTTATATAAGACATAAAGCTACAACTTTCATATTTTGTACTTTCCCTAATTCCTCTTCTAGGGTTACGAAATCATGGGTATAAAATTCTGTTCTAACAGCAAAATCCAACAGAATCAGCTTTTATTCTCTTGGATTACAACTTCCATCCAAGAGATCTACCTCAATTACTCCATAATTCTCACTAACCATGCATGATTAAAATGTCATAAGAGGTTAATTCCAGTTGAGAAGAAGATAAATTTACTTACCTACTGTCCCATAATTGAGAAACCCTAGGCAGCTCACTCTTCTCCCTTTCTTCTTCTTCTTCCTCCTCTTCCTTTCTTTCTTCTTCCTTTGCTCTCTTTTTGTTTCTGGTATAACCCACGTTTTTTCCTCAAAATCTGACCCTAATGGTCTGTATTCTCATCTTAAATAAATCAAAAGATTGGGGCTGGTTTCCTATTGGTTGAAAGTTAAAAGTTTTGCTTTTAGTCCCTCTTCTTCACTCGTTAAGCACTTCCATCCATCTCCTAATTCCTAGATACTCCTTATACTTTTAATTAAGCTCTAAAACACCATTATTTATGATACTATAACATGCAAACAACATAAAACAATTTGCTATGAAACTATACAAACACTACATATATGTTAAAGTGTCCCCAACTGCAACGATGCTTCTAAATGTTCAAGTGTCCCCAAATGCAACGGTGCTCCTAAATGATTATTTATCTAATACATATGTTCATGTGATAATGCCAATGAATGTGGCTAGGGATGTTACACAATATACATGTGTCCCCTCATAGACTTTTGCTTGTATTTCTCGATTACATCAATGCCCCATGCTATAAATGGCTAAGGTGAGGTCAAATTCTGCAACTCTGTTAGTGACAAATGACTGAGGCTATCATGAATCTAACATTCATGACAACTTTAAATCTTCTAAATACAGTCATACTCTATAGTAGTCTAGTAATATCCCAATCTCATAATTTTCTTTGCCAACACCTTACCATTAATGTGGGGACCATAAACCTTTATGTGTACCTCTTCCATGACCTTATGGTCCTCTTCCTTAGTAAGGCATTATAAATGAACCCCATTAAGCATTCTCTTATACATTACCCCATCATACACCATAAATTATAAAGATAAATTTTAGATCATGTCTTTATCCTTTTTCATAGTCCCTTATAGGTATTCTAGTCTTCTAAGGACCTTTGTATATCTAAATACTAGGGGCAATTTTCCACTGACACCTGTATCACACCTACACTTATATAATATGGTGTCCCAGACCAGAGTATGATAAGTGGCTTAATAGGCATTACCCTCGGCCCTTCCCAAATATAGAACAAAGTTGCCAAGGCATCAACCATTGCATTTTCTTCTCTTGGTAGATGTTGAAATGTGATCTTTTAAAAATTCTGCATTAACCTCTTTACATGCTCTAAGTATGGGCCTAAACGTTCTTCTTTCAACTCCCACTCATCTTTTATCTGTGAAATGACCAATAAAGAATCCCCAAACACCTCTACTACCTTAATCCTTATTTGCTTTAGGAGTTTAAGTCCCATAGCACATGTTTCATACTTAGCCATGCTTTTACTCACCTTGTAGTCAAGTTTTTTAGCTATAAGAAAGAGTTCTCCTTCGGGCAAAATCCTTTTTACCCGTATGCTCGCCCTTTTCTTGTTCATTGATCCATCAAAGTAAACTCTCCACCCTAGAGGTTTGATTGCTCCTAACCCCTCATCTAGAAACTAAGGAGGCTTAGAATCTTTTTTTTCAAGGGGTTGCTGCGTCAAATATTCTGAGACTGCCCGTCCTTTGATCACCTTTTTTGCTACATGCTTAATATCAAATTTAGTCAATATGATCAACCACTTTGCCAATCTTCTTAATAGGGAGGGGACTTCATGGAGGTATCTAACTAGGTCAAGCTTTGAGATCACTTCCACCAAGTATGATTGAAAGTAGTACCTCAACTTCTTCATTACCCAGACCAGCGCTACACATGTCTTCTTGACTTGATTGTACTTCTCTTCATAAGATAACAACTTTTTATTGAGATAATATCTTATGTGTTCGCTCCCTGCTTCATCTTCTTGAGGCAACATTACACCTATAGATCTATCCTCCATTGTTAGATACAATGTTAAAGGTTTTCCGGGCCTTGGTGGCTTTAACATTGGTTATTTATTTAGATACTCTTTTATCTTTTTGAAGGCCTCTTGACACTGCTCATTCCATTTCATCGGTTGATTCTTACTTGGCAACTTAAAAATGGGTTCATAGATAGGGAGGTCAATCTTATTATGAACTAATTGATATACTATAAATGACCTAAGAAACCTCATATCTCCTTCTATATTTTAAGTGTAGGCGTTTCTTGAATAGCCTTTATCTTATCCATATCCATTTCTATTCCCTTCTTGTTGACTATATGTCCCAATAGCTTACCAAAAGTGGCCCCGAACACATTTTCTTAGGATTTAGCCTTAGATTGTATTCATCAACTCTTTTCATAAATTTTTCCTAAGCTTCAAAGTGTCCTTCCCTAGTCTCTGATTTCATCATCATATCATCCATATACACTTCCACCTCTTTATGGATCAAGTCATGCAGTAGGGCAGTTGCCATTTATCGGTAGGTCACCCCTGCATTCTTTAGCCTAAAAGGCATCACCTTGTAGCAATACATCACCTTTTTATGATAAAAGTTGTCTTCACCTTATACGTGATAACCATGAGATTTTTTGTTATATCTGGAAAATCCGTCTATGAAGGAATACACGACATAGGTTGCGACACTATCAACTAGCACATCTATATGTGGTAAAGGAAAATTGTCCTTTAGGCACGCTTTGTTTAGATCCCTGTAGTCAATACACATCCTCACTCTTCCATCCATCTTCCACTCTAGCATTATGTTAGCTAACCATTTTGAATAGTCTACCACCTCTAAGCACTTGGTATTCAACTGCTTTGATACTTCTTCCTTGACTAACTGGGCCCATTCGGGTCTCATCCTTTATAGTTTCTATTTCATTGGCCTTATGTGTGGATAGGTCGGAATTCTATTTTTTGCAATTCTCCTATCAACCTCTAGCATGTCCTTGTATGACTAACAAAAACCCTTTGGTATTTCTTGAGTAGTTGTTTGAACTTCCTTCGCTCATCTTGTGTGGCATCACTAGTAATGAGCAAGATCTTTGGATTTTCCTATGAGCCAAGGTTAAATGTAGTATACATGAAATTAATGTTAAATATGCTCATGAAATGATACATGCCATGCACACTACCATCAGGACATACATCAAACAAGTAAGCAAACTCATCATTCATTACCTTAAACTTAGTAATAAATACATCATCGTCCTCAAAAAGACTAGAAATAAAAACATTTGTAGTATCAAGAAAGCTTTCCTCATCTGGCTGGTTTATTGGAGCCTCTTCTTCATCCTTCACTCCATCAGTTTGAACCTCAAGATCAACATTCTACATAGGATTTGCCACTTTCCTATCATTGGTTTTAGCAACAACCTTGACAACTCCTTTAACACTCTATTTCTTATAATCATCCTCCAACTTAATCTTTAGAAATTCTGCTCACAGCGTTGCTCCATCTGCCATGATAGGTTCAACTTCTGCCATAAAATTATTCTTTTCCTCACCACTTACTTCCTCAATGTAGTTCACAAATATGCTTTCAATATCTTCCAACCTTATCCTCATATACGCAACATCAGTGAACTTGTAAGGCCTAGTATACTCTCATTCTGAGTCCACAAATGATGCAATCCGCTTTAGCAAGTCGAACCCTTTCTTTATAAGATCTTCCCCAGTGGCCTAAAAGTTCTACTCTAGTGCATCTTACTCCCTCTATTCATCAGTGGCCTTCTTCTTACCCCTCATGGCCATATAGACTGAGGAGAATATAAAATTGCATGTTGACCTGACTCTCGAGCATCCATTGTCTTTGCGACCTGTTTCTCTTCTCTCTTATTTCTCATCTTACAATCATCCTCCTCTGTCAAGTCTTAATAATTTTGATACTCCAATTTGCCAACATCTTGCTGAAAAAAGGCTTTCTTAAGTTTGTCTATGTCATTGTCTTATGACTTCTCACTTTGAATGGTTCTTTGCTCCACTTTTTTGAGAACTTCACTTTTTTTCACAATGAAGTTTGACAGTGACCCTCGCAAATCTCTCACTTTTTGCTTTGACCCTTCATCATTGTACCCTAATCCTTTCCTAGTAATCTGGGCAAGAATCAAGGGAACTCTAATATGCCAATGGAATTTTTCCCTAATCCTTACCCTAAAAGGAAGTTTATGCTCTTCATAATCTCCATTACCTTTAGATCAATCCATTTTTCTATTACTTTGGCAGCTTGAATCCTTAAAGGTGTGGAACAATCATCCTCAAAGCTGATACAATTTCTTCAACCTCAGCGCAAATTATGGCAATCTCTCTTTTATAAGGGATCTTAACTTTTTGGTGAACAGTGAAAGGCACCCCGCCGAGAGGATGATACCATGGCCTCCCTAACAAAATTGAGAAAGTAATCGAAATGTCCAACACTATGAACTTTATAATGGCTTTGACCGTTGATATTTTTAACATAGTCTTGAACACGTCTACAGCTGGCCTTGTACTATCATCATAGCCCCTAATGACACTATCAGAAGCCTCTAAATACTCAGACAACCCAAACTTGTACAATCACTTTATTGGGCAAATCTTAATCCCAAATCCATCATCCACTATCACACATAGGTATGCCTTCCTTTCACTTCAATTTTGAAGAATAAAGCTAAATTGTGATCCCTTCCCTGCAGGGGCAAATCCTCATTTGAAAAGGTGATTTGGCCTTTATGAGTCACCAACGTAATGACATCTTTCAGAGTAATTTCATTAGAAAGGACTAGGCTGGACAAGGCCTCTATCATAGCCTTCTTATGCTTATGAGAGGTGATAAGCAATTCCAATACACTGACCTGAGTTGGTACCTTCTTTAATTGCTTCATAATAGGGTTGTCTTCCTCTTTTTCCTTTATGACAAGCTCTTCTACCTCCTTTTCAATCTTTGGTTCTTTAGGAACTTCTCTGTCACGATAGTACTTCCCATTATTAGTCACGTGGTTCACTTTTTTAGCTTATTTCTCTTTATCACTCTTTTGCCATAATTGAATCATCCTTTTCCTTTGCACCTTCTTTATCTCCTCGTCTGAACTTTCCCATTGATTGATAGTGTAAACTATTAAACCCTCATTTATGACCTCCTTCATAGTGGCCATAACAACTTCTTCAAAAATTTTAGAATCTATCATAAATGTTCCTTGATTTAGAGGAGGAACACTATGATAGTTTGTGAGAGGGTTTCCTTGAATATTAGGCTTGCTAATGTTAGGTTGAACAGTCATCTTGTTATCGATAAGATCTTGAATCTCATGCCTTAATTTATAACAATCATTAATGCTATGACTCGCTTCTTGATGAAAAACATAGTACACATTAGTGTTATCTCCCATAGGTATCGGATTAGCAGGTGGTCTATATGCTAAAGGCTTCGACACCCCCTTCTTTTATAACCTCTCAAATGCCTTAGACAAAGGCATCCCTAAATCCATAAACTATCTGAACACCCCTACTGCATTAACATCATTTTTTCACCTTTTGCTTAGAGATGAGATGGGGCACTCCCCCTTCCCCTATATTGTCTTTTTTATTCAGATTCTAACTCCTTAACTTGCAATCCTGATTCTTAAAGGTCCTTACTGGTACCAATACCAGGCAAGCCCCTTTTATAATCATTCTAATATGTTCTCTCTCTATAAGTCTTTTATTTATCTTTGAAGCTATCTTCTTCTATCTCTAAATATAGTTATTGAAGCATTCACCAGCCCTTTGCTTTAAAGACTTTAAGTCTTTTAACATAACCTCTAGATCTGAATTACAAGCATAGTATTTCTTAAAAGCTTCAGCCAACTCCTTCCAATCTTTCTTGATAGTCTTTGGTTGATTGAAGTACTAGGTTTTTGCGGGCCCTTTCAATGAAAATTCAAAAAGCTCTAACATAGTGTCCGTCGAGACTCCAAATGCCTTCATAATTGGCACATATGAATGGACATGGTTATTTACATTATAGATTCTTGTGAATTTTTATAGCTTTGGCATGCAAAAATTAGCTAGTAGTTTCTCATGTTTGTGAACAAGCAATTCTTTAATGTTTGTTCCCTTTTTTAGACCTTTTGCACCTAATACTTTTTGTATTTTCTCCAATTATTTAGCAAAGTAATTGAATCAAATACTTTCTTTCCCATTGTCTATAACCTTACTAGAGATAACTATGGCACTAATTATGTCCTCAGCCATTTGATTCTCATGGTATTCCTTCATCGTTCATAAGTGTTTTACCTTTATCAGCTCTATGGTGGTTGCATCCCTTTTGTTTAGGATCTCATTAACCCACTTATTCACTTCTTTAGCAATCTTTTCTTCTATCTTATGGTTAAAGTCAACCATTAACCTTTATAAGACTTTAGGTGGTATGTTTGATTCTATGACTAAACCAGCCTTTTAACTCAGGCTTGGCATCTTAATTTTCCTAGCAAGTTGGTTGCCTATTCTCTTCTACTAAGGTTTAGATGGAGCTATGATGGCTGCAAGATAAAGGTTACCAATATGATGCATGAGTAAGTAATTGATGCATGTATGCATGGTATGCATAAGTCATTTTGCAAAAGATCCTTTTAACCTAATCCCTCTTGCACTCGAGGTCTAGTGGCTCTTTCTTAGGTGGGATCCCATTCTTATATCATCATGGGAAAAGAATTCAAAAGATCAGCTCAGACTAAGAGGAGTTAAAAGCATAAAAGGAACTTATACACAAAGGCACTTGAAAGCTCTTTACATACTTAAAAAGACATGTACAAGCAAGAGAATAAAATCCTTAAAGAAAAAGAGATGTATACAAAAAGTATTTATACAGCAGAGAAAAAGGAATGCACGAGTATTTACATATGGTAAACAATTACATCAAAGGGGATGAGATTACATTTTATACTTACATTAAGGATACCTAACCATGTTTTTTTAGGACTTTTATTCTCCTTTAAAGAAATGCACATAAGTAGGGGACCCTATTCCAAGGTACTAATGGCTCCTACTTGTGCCTAATAGTTGAAAGGGTTGTTATAATTGATGGCCCTCATAAGCTTAGGGGACAATTGTCATGATTCCCCATTTAATATACTTTAAAGTATTAGACTCATGAGTGATGAATCCTCCTTACAATCTCCTCAGCCCGAATGGAGCTTAGGTATCAAGCTTGGAGAATCATTAGTTTATCTAAGGGTACTTAGTACTCATGGTGAACTGTAGAGGCTACACGAATGCAGTGGACTACACAACAACAAGTTTAAAATTTTAAGAGTAAACTCAAGATTCAAAGTAAAGTCAATTTTGAGCCCTTAATGAAGTCACCACTATGAGCAACTTAAGGTTTCATGGCTGTGCTCGAACGAGTGAAATCTTACTTGTGACTTCTACCTTTTATCGATCATCAGGAGATCGACAGGATGAAGGTCATACTTTAGTAATAACCCTTATTTTTAGTACATGATTGCACTAATGGTAGGTCCTCTTAGGCCTTACGTAGTTTTAAAGCTCTTAGTCTAAAATGGTGGTCATCAAGGACCAAAAGTAGGATAATACATTAGTACCACCTTTAGGGAATATAGAGTCGCCGCCTAACTTTGGTTGGAAGAAGAATCCAAGAAAGGAAAAATCTAAACCTATCCTAAGTCAATTAGAAGGCCTATTTCATCTTCACCTTATTAGATATTGAGTTCAAAAATTAGGCATGACTTGGGACAGAAGTTAGGCACCCCCAAACTGCTTGGGTATTGGGATTTAGCCTTTAGGCATCTTTGGTTCACATATAACATTTTAGTCGATTTATTTATTAGTCTAATTATCGCCCCTTAAGCATACATCTAAACATGATCCATTTCAATAAATCAAGTAATTAACTTAAAAGGGGAAAGGGATCATGCACCATGGTATGAGGTCTTAGCATGCATCAAAATCCATTCATACACTTAATCATCCATAATGGGAATGAGGGCATATGACATGGCATAGTTTTTTTTTTTAACATGCATTATCATCCATCCACATAAATGTAACCATACATAATTGCATAATCCATATGGAAAAGTGGCTAAGACCAAATTCATGGTCTAATCCCAAGTAACCACCCATACCCAAAAGAAGAAACAAGTTAGTAATTAGTCAAGCTAAAAATAAACAAGCAATGGGAACATAAGGCAAGTAAAGAAAGGCAAACAAGGTCTATGGTGGTCACCATGCCATAACTCCATAGTTAAGGTACCTAACATGTGACTAAGTCCATGATCATCACATCCATCCCAAATCAGAATATATAGCTTACAATACACATGTATAGATGCATGAATCATGGATAAAAGAAAGGAAATGAATCATGCATATAATGTTAATCATTTAGAGGGCAATAGATAGCTTTGAGGCAAAGATTCACCCAAATAAAGTCCTAGGGTTATTAAAAACCTTCCTCATCTTGCTCGTAAAGAGCTAGAACATTTAGGACAAAACCTAACATTGTATAAGTTAGAATGCCCACCTCAAATAAAGAGATCAAAGAATCAAAAATACTATTCATATGGTTACCCATGAAACCTTACAGAAAGAGGACTATCAAGGTCAAAGGAAATTCATGTCCATCACTTGCACATTGCCTCAAAGTTTTAAACAAAACTAAAAACATAATTTTAAGATCAAAGGAACCAAAAACATAAAAGCATTTTAAGAAGAAATAGATAAAGTAAGTAATTTAGAATAACCAATAAAACTCCACTTTTTAGGTGAATAGAGGTTCTAAGTTATTAGTCCTCACTTTATTCTATCACTAGAGGCACCAAACATGTCAAAAGATACCCTCCAAAAGCAAGAAATCTAAAAGAAAGAAGACAAAGGTTTTATGTTATGTTGCAGGGAACCTGGGCTATACAACCATGAACGAGGGTTGTACAGCCTACTAACAAGGTTGTACAACCCTCATTTTATAGGTTTTGAAAATAAAAAATGAAAAAGAAAAGGAGAGAAAGGAAAGGGGAAACAAGGTCCTAGGTGTGTTCTTGTGATGTCTTTGCCTTCAAAAACACATAATAAGTTTAATATCCTTAAAAAATGCTTAAGGTAATGCATAAATGCAAAGATAAAGGCCTAGTTCTATCTTAGAGAAAAAGGGGGAGAGGTTAGGGTTTGAGTTTTCTATCTTTAGGAGTGTTTGGAAATTAATTTTAGTAGAGTTTTATTAGGGTTTCCAAGCCTTCTCTTTCTCTTCAAAATGAGAGGGGTATTTGTAAGTGTTAAATAAGTTGCACAGTACCAAAAATAGTTATAGTTACACCATGGACGCATCCAATCATAGGGAAGAAGAGTATTGTATTGGGAATAGGGTTGCATGTGGGATATATATCCAAGACAAGGTTATAAATCCTTCTGCTAGGCCTATACAACCTTAGGGTTGAAGGGAGGGGACCAATTCTAGAATGTTTTTGTTAGACTAGGTTATTCAAACCTAAGTCAAGACTCTCTTTTGATATTGATAATATAGATTGAAAGTTCTAATATCAGTTTTAAGTGTTGTTATTATAATTTATAAGAGTTATCTTATTTGGAATTCAAAATCTCCAACCTTGTAAAGTTCATCCAAAATCGAGGTGTGTATATTCTAAATCGTGACCATGAATCAATCATAAAAAAGGTTAAAGCTAGTCCAGAGAAATTCGCAGGCTATTTCGCTACCGTGACCCATCCAAAAAATGTAAAACTTTAGTCACAGAGGAATTCATTGTGGGTGTCGCATTAGGTTCACGATCGCGAATTTCATAGTGATAAAGGAGGAAACCAAAGCCATAGCCACTAAACACCAAGTATCCAAGGCAACAGTTGGAGATTAAAAATCACAAGCGTAAAGGATTGGTCCCAACCGTGACTCAAGAAGTTGAAGCTTCCTCACCAAACAGAGGAATTTGCGATCTCAGTCGCACCCATGACAAAACAAACTCGCGACCGCTAAGTTTAAGATCCGTTAGAAAGATCAATAACTACTTTTCTTCGATAACCAATGGATAGCTGACACATGGACTAGTCATTAAACACAAGACGGGGTTCTGGCTACAATTTTTGGCTCCTTAGTGCAAATTGGAAATTCGTGACCCGAAAAGATAGTAGCGACAACGACTTCAGCCTGATAAACATTTAATGCTGAATCTGCCTAGCACATCTTGGAGATTTGTTTATAGTTTTATTTGTAACATCTCTTTGGTAGTTATTGCTTATAAATATATCACCAAATGGACTTGAAAGCAAGAGGATAACCATTGATATGTGCCAAAACTCTTACTAAGATATTTCTCAACTTTAATTCTTTATTTTTTTGTATATAGTTTGGTGTGAGCTTTAAACACCTTTTGGGTTGGGTTTAAGAGTTAGCCCTTATATAGAAAACTCTTATATAGGTTTAAGAGTGAGCTTTAGAAAACTCTTGTATAGGTTGAGTGTTAGCCTTGGGAAAATACGTATAAGAGGTTTGAAGTGTGAGCCTTGAAAACACTTGTAAGAGGTTTTTGTACGAGCCTTTAAAACACAAGTTGTAAAAGTTTGGTGTGAGCTTGGAAACACCATTTGGTTGAGCGACATACCCAATTGGTGAATTAGGGAGTAGATTTAGGGTTGGTTAATACCCGAACCACTATAAAACTCTTGTGTTCATTCTTCTCCTACCTTTTCTCTAATCTTTCATTCTTGTGTGCTTCCTCTAAAATCAAAAGTCCAAATTTGCCACCAATTCAACCCCCCTTTCTTGGTGCACTAGGGCCAACAATTGGTATCACAACCAAGTCTCAATTCAAGCCTTAATTATGTGAGAAAAGATCAATTGCACAAAAAGAAGTCCACTCTCACCTTAATCCTCACTTTGATGGCAATGGTTATGCTCTTTGGAAGTATAAAATGGGGATCTATATTGATAGCGATCTCATCAACTTATAGGATTATATTCTTGAAGAGTGAAAGCCTCCAATAAAGAAGGTTGAATGAGTAAAGTGGCAATTACAAGAAAAGAATGGAGTGAAGCACAAAGAAAGGAAAATGGGAAGAACAAGAGGGCAATGACAATTCTCCTAAGCTCCATGACAAAAGAAGAAATTAGAAGAATCCAATATTGCCAAACTGCATATGCCATATGGAAAGCACTAGAAAACTATCATGAGGGCACAACTTTTGTGAAATCAAGTACGTTGGAGATGTATGTGATAGAGTGGGAGCTCTTCATGATGAAAGACCATGAAAGCATCACCGAAATGACAAATAGACTCCTCTCTATTGTCACAAACATGAAAAAGTTTAGAAAGATTCTTACCAACTATGAGGTAAACGCTAAAATCCTCAAATCTCTTTCATTAAATAAATTTGGTGCAAGAGTATGCAACATTCAATAGTGGGAAAGTGTCAACTGATGTCCTCATTGGTAAGCTTCTCACTCATGAGATGACTCTCAAGAAAGATGAAGAGATGAAGAAGCTAAGAGTACAAAAACACAAAGAAGAGAAGAAAGCTCTGGCCTTCAAAGCTCAAGAAGATTATTCATGCTCAATGACTCAAATGAAAGTGATAAAGAAGAAAAAGAGGTTGCCAAAATATCAAGAAAGACCAAGGAGTTGATGAAAATGAGAAGAGAAAGAAGAATCCAAAGAAAGTCATCTTCCTATCATCACAAGGAAAAGAAGAAGACCTTTAAGGCTACTTAGGATGATGATTCAAGTGATGAAGATGGAGATGAAGTAGCAAACTTTTGCTTCATGGCTCAAGAGGACTCCTCCAAAGAGCTAAGTACTTTTTCTCACTCTTATGATGCTTCTGATGCATTTGATGATATAAATGAAGAGCTTTTAAAAGCTCTCACTTTGAAATTTGACAAATATAAGTCACAAATGGAAACTTATAAGAAAAAATGTTCCAAGTTAAAGGATGAATTTGAATCCTTGAACAATCTTGTTAGTGAATTAAGGACTTCAAATGAAGAACTCAAAAAATTAGTTGAGAGTCTCTCAAAATCATCTTCATCCCTAACCTCCTTGGGAAAGGAAAATGACTCCTTAAAGTATTAAAACATTGAGCTTAGAAATTTTATCTCTAAGTTTCACAAGGGAAATGAAGCTTTGGATACACTTATTGTATATTAAAGAACTCCTTTAGTTAGACATGGTCTAGGCCTCAATGGAGTCTCTTCATGTACTTCTTCACCCACTACATTCATTAGAGCATCAATACCTCAAACTTCAAGTATTGAAGTCATAGGGAAGAGAGGTGTCCCTAGCATTAAACCACTCATGCCTAAGGGCAAAGGAAAGACCCTCAAAGGCTCAAGAGTCAAGGCTCAAAGAGTAAAATATGCTTACATCTATAACAATAAGCATGTTCAACCACACAAACATAATAAATTCTCTTCTACTCTTAATCACTTATGCACTTGCATACACTCTCACCACCCAAGTATGAGAAGTCCCTCTACTCATACTATGGTTGTGCATAGGAGAAAGACTCACAAGTCAAAGCTCCAATGTCATTATTGCATGAATTATGGGCATATCAATGTATTTTGCAACATTAGGAAGACGCACCTTAAATTGGAAAACCCTTCCAAGACTAACCCCTAAGGACCTAAGTATGTTTGGGTACCAAAGCAAAGTGTTTGATATTGTAGGATGGGGACTCCTTCACCAAATTCTCATCATGGAAAATCTAAAGATGAATGGAGATTGCTAATGAAGAAAAGATAAAGTTTAAAAGGTTATTTGGTATCAAGCCATGGATACTGAACTAGCAATATATCCTTTATCCCTTATGTTTTCAAATTAATATATTTATGCATACATTTAAGGGGAGTTTTATTGCTTGATATATCTATGTGTTGACATATTTGATTTGATTTGATTGATTGAATATTGAGTTGAATCAATTCATTTTGCATTTGAGGTTTTCTACATTTCAAATGTTCAAATCAAAAGGATATACTATATACTAAGGCCATCTATGACAATTCTTAAATTTCTAGCCCTAGTTTGTGTGTTCAAGCATCTTTAAATGTTTGAATTATTTTGCATTTATGTTTCATCCATTTATCTTCTTATTTGACATTATGATTAATTGTGCAAAATTACTTATGTTTGCTATTATAATTTGACTTTGTACAATTGACAAGTTTGTGGTCATTGCGTCTCATATTCCCCATTTCTCTCTTATTCCCTCCTATTCCTCTCTTTTTGATCTTGACATAGGGGGAGAGATAATTGATTGAATATACCAAAAGGGAACATACAAAAAGAGAAGATAAAATTGATAATGATCTTATTAGAATAACAAAGGGGGAGTATGGATTAAGGGGGAGCAATCATTCTCTTAGGAGCATGCATAATTGATTCTTTATCATTTGCATATTCAATTTAAATTGCCAAAATCAAAAAGCGGGAGATTATTAAACTAGGTTATTCAAACCTAAGTCAAGACTTTCTTTTGATCTTGACAATATAGATTGAAAGTTTTAATGTCAATTTTTAAGTGTTGTTATTACAGTTTATAAGATTTATCTTGTTTGGAATTCAAAATCTCCAACCTTATAAAGTTCATCCAAATTCGTAGTGTGTATATTCTAAATCGCGACAGCGAATCAATCACAAAAAAAGTTGAAGCTAGGCTAGAGGAATTCGCGGTCTATTTCGCTGTTGTGACCCATCCAAAGATTGCAAAACCTTAGTCACAAAGGAATTCACGATGGGTGTGGTGTTAGGTTCACGACTGTGACTTCCATAGTGACAAAGGAGGGAACCAAAGCCACAACCACAACACGCCAAGTGTCCAAGGCAACCGTTAGAGATAAAAAATCATGAGCGCGAAGGATTGGTCATGATCCTGACTCAAGGAGTTGAAGCTTCCTCATCAAATAGAGGAATTTGCGGTCTCAATCATGCCAATGACAAAACAAACTCATGACCACAAAGTTTAAGATTCGTTAGAAAGACCAACGACTATTTTTCTTGGATAACCAATGGACATCTGACACGTGGACTAGCCGTTAGACACAAGACGGGGTTTTTGCCATAATTTTTGACTTCGTAATGCAAATTGGAAATTTGTGACCGCAAAAAGGTAGTAGCAACCGTGACTTCAGGCTAACAAGAGTTTAATGCTAAAGCTGCCTAGCACATCTTGGAGATTTGTTTATAGTTTTATTTGTAATGTCTCTTTATGTGACATCCCATTTACTAATCATTAAAATTCTATCAGTCTATCCATTGTCATTAAAAGACCTGATTTCAATTATTATTATTATTTTTCTTAAATAAAATTTAATGCAAAAGAGTGAGCTTGCATACTCAGTAAGTAAAAGCATAACGATACTTCAATCTCAAATAACATAACAAACATTTAAATATTAATAACTCATCATCATATTCATGCACGAAATAAAGAGTTTTTACTCTTAAATGCCATATAGGCGATCAATATCACTGTCATAAAGGCTTTCATTTTTGTTGTCACATAGGCTATAATTATTGTTGCCACATAGGCTATCGAATGTTATTGTCACATTGGCTATTATATTTTATTGCCACATAGGCTATAGATATCATTGCCACATAAGCTGATGAGTGGTATTCTCACACTGGCTGTTATATTTTATTGCCACACAGGCTATAAATATCATTGACACACAAGCTATTGAATGGTATTGCCACACAGGCTGTTATATTTTATTGTCACATAAGCAATAAATATCATTGCCACACAGGCTATTGAATGTTATTGCCACACAGGTTATTACATTTTATTGCCACACAGGCTATAGATATAATTGCCAGACAGGCTATCGAATGTTATTGCCACACAGGCTATTATATTTTATTGTACAGGCTATAGATATCATTGCCACACAAGCTATCAAATTTTGTTGCCACACAAGCTATTATATATCATTGCTACACAGGTTGTGAATAGTGTTACTTGCCAACAACATCAAGTATTATTCTTTCAACAAATCAACTATAAATCCACCAAAATTTCAGTAATATAATGCCTAATAACAACACCCATAACTTTAACAGCTCATATCACCACATACTCTCATTATCAAGTCATAATTTATCAACCTTTCATGAAAATAAATAAATCAAGAGTATAACAATCTTTTCATCAATGTATTCCTTAATATTGTATTCCTTAATTTATCAACCTTTCATGAAAATAAATAAATAAAGAGTAGAACAATCTTTTCATCAATGTATTCCTTAATATGATCACATTAAACAACATTTCATTCCATTGAGTATATGTTTATGACATTTAACCAATCACACTTATAGTACAATTAGCTATTTACTTACCTCCTCCTTCAAGCTTATTAAGTCGTGGATGGTCCTGACTTATTCCCACTATTATCTTCAATGCCTGGAGTACCTATTTCAATACACCAAATCAATCCATGATGTTAAAGTAAGATTTTCATCTTGTTATGCAATTATGGCATGATTCATGCAAGTGTACCTAGATTTTATGCATATTTTCCTTATATGGTAGCCTGAGCTTGCTATACTCTCACAATAATAACTCCATATATGCTCATTCAAATTACTTGGTTCTCTTTTTCAAACAAACTAGACATATAATGATACAACATATTCAAATTTCAAGCCAATATCAGACACACAGAAAATGTGGTGAATTTTTGAATTTATCCCTGTTGCAATGTTATCTTAGTCTAAGTAGGTCTTACATTCTTAGGTGTATCTCAAATTGTACAAATTCAGTTGCAACAATAATCCACCATCAGTTACAAAATATATAAAGTAACATTTTTCATGTTTTACTTATTGTACAATTCAATCTATAATGTCACCAAAACAAAAGACCAAATCTCAGGGTGAGCAGGTTTATAAAATGTTGACAAATAGTCATGATGAAGGGAGAATATCTTAACAACCATGGTGGATTTGGCAAAAATATTTTACAGGCATGTATATCAGACATAAATATACAACTTTTAAGTTTAGACCAATATCAAATTTTGAATCTATGACAATTAAATTTTTGGAAAACATAATTAAAAGAAAAGTGAGGTTTCATTTGGGTACAAGGTCAGTCCCAATCAATGAGTCATATCCCTTTCCACATAGCAAATCAATCAAAACTGATTTACAGGTATTTATAGGCGATAAAAAGCTACAAATTTCATGTCTTTCAATTTTTCAAAATCAGAACATAAGGCCATCAAAATATAAGAAAATAGAAAGACTGAGGTCATTTCAGTTGGTTATGAACTAGCCCTAATTAAGGAGCCATATCTCCTCACACACACAAAATCAAGCAAAAATGTTTCATATGCATTTATATGAGACATCAACCAACAACATTCATATCTTTCACTTTCCCCAATTCCTCTTCTAGGGTTATAAAATTATGGGTACAAAATTCTGTTCTAAGAGCAAAATCAACATAATCAACTCTTGTTCTCTTGAATTTCAACTTCTATCCAAGAGTTCTATCTCAAATACTCCATAATTCTCATTAGCCATGCTTGATTAACATGTCATGAAGGGTTAGTTTCATGCTAAAAGAAGATAAATTAACTTACCTAATGTCCCAGAATTAGAAAACCTTAGGATTCCTTCCTAGGCAGCTCACTCTTCTTCTTCTTCTCCTTCCTTCCTTAGCTCTTTCTTTCTTCTGTTGTATCTCACATCTAACCCCTCAATTCTGATCCTAGAGTGTTAAAAATTGCACTAGTAAGCCTATTACAATAAGACAAAATCATGGTGCTTCATTTCTATTGGTTAGAAGTTCATTTTTCCTCTCTAATCCCTTTTCACTCCTTAAGCACCTTCATCCATCTACTAATCCCTAGATGCTCCTTATACTTTTAAATAAGCTCTAAAATATCATTATTTATGATACTATAACATGCACACAACATAAGATAATTTGTCATACAACCATACAAACATTACATATATGTTCAAGTGTCCCAAATGTAATAGTGCAAGTGTCATCGTCGTGTTTCTCAAATTCACAGGTCTAAATAATTATTTATCCAATGCATATATTCAAATATAACATGATTAAAATGCATATGATTTGGGTTGAGGATGTTACAATTCTCCCCCTCTTATAGAAATTTCATCCTCAAAATTTTTACTTACCATAACTTTAGAATATATAGGGATATTATAGTCTCATGTGTTCCTCTACTTCCTAAATGGCCTCTTTAGGTGAGTGATGACTTCATATCACTTTAACCATGGGTATCACTCGATTCCTTAACTATTTTACTTATTAATTAAGAATTTCAACTGGTGGTTCATGACAAGTCATATCATCAAACAATTCAATCTTTGGCTCAAATAATACATGGCTAGGATCAGACCAATACCTTCAAAGCATAGAACTGTGGAACACATCGTGTACCTGAGATAATTCTACTAGTGATGCCAATCGATATGCCAAAGGCCTAATTTTCCTTATGATCTCATATGGCCCAATGTACCTTGGACTCAACTTTCCCTGTTTACCAAACCTAATAATGCCTTTCCATGGTGAAACTTTCAAAAATACTTTATCTTCAACCTAATATTCCATTTCTCGTCTATATTTATCAACATACCCTTTTTGCCTTTCTTGAGCAGCTTGCAAACATCTTCTGACAAATTGGATTTTGGCCACTGTATCTTGTACCATCTCAGGACCTTCTAACTATCTCATCCCTTCAACATCCTAACAAATTGAACTTGTACATTTCCTGCCATATAAAGCTTCATATGGTGCCATGCCAATGCTGGAGTGATAGCTATTATTATATGCAAATTCCATTAATGGAAAATGATCATCCCAATTGCCTTTTAATTCTAACACACAAGCTCGCATCATAACCTCTAATGCCTGAATAGTCCTATCTGATTAACCATCAGTCTGTGGCTGAAAGTAGTGCTAAAATTCAAACGAGTACCCAAAGCTGTTTGTAAGTTGTTCCAAAAAGTGAGAAGTGAATCAAGAATCTCTATCTGACACAATAGAAATAGGAATTCCATGTAATCTCACAATCTCATCAACATATATTTTAGCCAGTCTATGAAGTGAATCTATTTATCGTATAGGCAAGAAGTGTGCAGATTTTGTGAGTCTATCTATAATAACCTAAACAATATTATGCCTTTTTTTATGTCTGAGGCAAACCAATAACAAAATCCATTGAAATTTTCTCCCATTTCCATATGGGAATAGATAAAAGATGCAACTTACCTGCTGGTGCTTGATGTTTTGCCTTGATTTGGTGGCAGGTTAAACATCTCGATATAAACTCAGTTATATCTTTCTTCAATGTTGACCACTAAAAATGTGACAGCAGGTTTCTATACATTTTTGTACTTCCAGGTGCATAGCATATGGTGCATTATGTGCCTTTTGCATAATCTCTGATCTCAAACTATCAACATCTGGTACACAGACTCGACTACCCATCACTATCATCCCATCATCTCTAATCAAAAAATTAGTCTTCTTACCTTCTTGTATCTTCTGTTGCATTTTTTTGCAAATATGGATCCTTCATTTTAACTTCTCTAATTTTGTCATTTATCACAAGCTTTAATTGAAGAGTAGCCATTAAAGCTATCACATTCTCAATCTCAAATTTTACATTTAAAGCACAAAGATTAACCAAGGATGTCAAATTATAACCAACCATACCGACAACAACATCTAAGGCTTTTCGGCTTAAAGCATCAGCAACAACATTAGCCTTACCCTGATGATAATCAATAGTGCAATCATAGTCCTTCAATAATTCCACCCATCTTCTCTGCCTTAGGTTCAATTCTCTCTGTGTTGGAATATATTTCAAACTTTTATGATATATCAGAATATGAAATGTCTTTCCATGTAAGTAATGCCTCCAAATTTTCAGGGCATGGACAATGGTTGCCAACTCTAAGTCATATGTAGGATAATTCAGCTCATGGGGCCTTAGTTGTTGAGAAGCATAAGCTATCACTTTTCCATGCTGCATAAATACACAACCTAAACCCCATCCTAATGCAT
>CATIWR010137467.1:0-11243 GCA_949677035.1 Omphalea diandra | reverse complement strand
TCAAATTTCTTTTTAAATTGTAAAATTGTCAATTTTCTCATGTTAATTTATTTTATTATACCTAACCTCTGTACCAGTATGAACTCTATCAGGTGCATCCATACTCCTTTATGCCAATGCATGTAAGATTAACACAATGTAAATATCATATACATATATCACATTCATATTACACATGTCTACAAAATCATTTACCTGCTCTAATACCACTAAATGTGACATCCCATTTAATAATCATTAAAATTCTCTCTAAGTCTATCCATTGTCATTGAAATACTTGATTTAATTTTTTTTATTTACACTATGTCTCTTGTTCACCACATAGTAACTATTTACAACAAAACATACATGGATAAATAAACTAAAATATTAATTGACTGTATATTGGCCCAACCTCTATTACACTACTAGACAACAACTTCAAAATTTATACTGGATGCAATCTTTAGTCTACTCTTCTTGAAAGAAAATTTAATGCAAAATAGTAAGTTTGCATACTTAGTAAGTAAATGCATAACAATACTTCAATCTCAAATAACATAACAAACATTTTAAATATTAATAACTCATCATCATATCCATACATGAAATAGAGTTTTTACTCTTAAATGCCACATAAGCTATCAAATGTTATTGCCACACAGGCTGTTGCCACATAGGCTATAGATCTCATTGCCACATAAGTTATCGAATGTTATTGCCACATAGGCTCTCAAATATTACTGCCACACAGACTATCAAATGTTACTCCTATATATGCTATCAAATGTTATTGTCACATTGGCTATCAAATGTTATCGCCACACAAGCTATCAAATGTTATTGCCACACAGGCTATCAAATATTATCGCCACACAGACTATCAAATATTATCGCCACACAGTCTATCAAATATTATCGCCACACAGTCTATCAAATCTTATCGCTACATAGGCTATCAAATCTTATCGCCATACAGGCTATCAAATATTACTGCCACATAGGCTATCAAATGTTACTGTCACACAGACTATCAAATGTTACTGCCACACAGGCTATCAAATGTTATTGGCACACAGGCTAGGCTATCAAATGTTATCGCCACATAGGCTATCAAATATTATCGCCACACAGGCTATCAAATGTTATCACCACATAAGCTATCAAATGTTATCGCCACACAGGCTATCAAATATTATTGCCACACAGGCTATCAAATATTATCGCCACATAGGCTATCAAATCTTATTGCCACACAGACTATCAAATATTATCAACATCTCATGAAAATAAATAAATCAAGAGTATAACAATCTTTCATCTATGTATTCCATAATGTCATCACATTAAACAACATTTCATTCCATTAAGTATAAGTTCATGGTATTTAACCAATCATACATATAGTACCATTAGCTATTTACTTACCTCCTCTTTCAAGCTTATTTTGCCATGGATGGTCCCAACTTATTCTCATTATTATCCTCAATGCCTCGAGGACCTATTTCAATACACCAAATCAATTCAAGATGATAAAGTAAGATTTTCATCTTGTTATGCAACTATGGCATGATTCATCCAAGTGGACCTAGTATTTATGCATATTTTCCTTATATGGCAGCCTGAGCTTGCTATACTCTCATAGTAATAAATCTAGATATACTCATCCAAATTACTTGATTCTTTTTTTCAAATAAACTGGACACATAATGATACAACATATTCAAATTTCAAGCCAATATTAGACACATAGAAAATGTGGTGAATTTTTGAATTTTGCCTTATTAGAATGTCATCTCAGTCTGAGTAGGTCTTAAATTCTTGGTTGTATCTCAAATTGCACCAATCTAGTTGTAATAATAATCTACCACCAGTTACAAAACGTAAAAAGGAACATTTTTAATGTTTTAATCATTGTATAATTCAGCCTATAAAGTCACCAAAACTAAGGACAAAATCTCAGGGTGAGCAGGTTTGTAACATGTTGACAAATAGTCATTATGAAGGGACAATATCTCAACAACCATGCTAGATTTGGTAACAATATTTCACAGTCATGTAGATTAGGAATAAATATACAACTTTCAAGTTTGGACCATCATCAAATTCTGAATCTATGGCCATCAAATTTTTGGAAAATAGAATTAAAAGAAATGTGAGGTTTCATCCTGGTATAGGGTCAGTCCCAATCATTGAGCCATATCTCTTCCCACACAGTAAATCAATCAAAACTAATTTTCATTTATTTAGAGGGGATATAAAGCTACAAGTTTCATGTTTTTCTCTTTATTAAAATCAGAATATAAGGCCATCAAAATATAAGAAAACAAAAGACTGAGATCATCTCGGTTCATATGTGACCCAACTTTAGTGAAGGAGTCATATCTCCTCACACACACAAAATCAAGCAAAACTGTTTCATACACATTTATATGAGACATAAAGCTACAACTTTCATATTTTAAACTTTCCCTAATTCCTCTTCTAGGGCTATGAAATTGTGGGTCCAAAATTCTGGTCTAACAGTAAAACCAACAGAATCAGCTCTTATTCTCTTGGATTACGACTTCCATCCAAGAGCTCTACCTCAATTACTCCATAATTCTCACTACCCATGCATGATTAAAATTTCATGATAGGTTAATTTTAGTTGAGAAGAAGATAAATTAACTTGCTTATTATCCCAGAATTCGAAAACCTTAGGACTCTTTCCTTAGGCAGCTCACTCTTCTCCCTCTCCTTTTTCTTTTTCTTTTTCTTCTTTTTCTTCCTTTCTTTCTTTCTTCCTTAGCTCTCTCTTTCTTCTAGTATAACTCATGGTTTTTCCTCAATAATTTGACCTTAAATGTCATATGTAAACTTATTATAACAAGATAAAATCATGGTGTTTCATTTTCATTGGTTGGAAATTCACATTTCCTTTTTTAGTCTCTCTTCTTTACTCCTTAAGCACCTTCACCCATCTTCTACTCCTTATATGCTCCTTATTCTTTTAATTAAGCTCTAAAACACCATTATTTATGATACTATAACATGCACACAACATAAGATAATTTTCCATGCAACTATGCAAACATTACATATATATTCAAGTGCCCCAAATGTAAGGGTGCAAGTATCATCGTTGTGTTTCTCCAATTCACATGTCTAAAAAAAATCATTTATCTAGTGCATAATTTCAAATATAACATAATTAAAATGCATATGATTTAGGTTGAGGATATTACAAAAGAGGATTCTCCTAATGAGGTAAGCATTTCTTCTCATTTTCGTTCTGATTATGATAATTTAGATGATGTAGATGAAGAGCTTCTAGAAGCTCTCACAATGAGATGTGACAATTATAAGTCACAAATGAAAACTTATAAGAGAAAATGCTCAAAATTAGAGGATGATTACAAATCCCTTAATGATCTTGTAAGTGAATTGAGGACTTTAAATGAAGAACTCAAAAAGTCAATGGAAAATATTTCTAAATCATCTTCATCATTAGCTTCATTAAGAAAAGAGAATGGCTCTCTTAAGGGAGAAGTCATTGAGCTTAGAAGCTCTATCTCAAAATTTCATAAGGGTAAGGAAGCTTTGGATACACTCATAGTATCACAAAGGCCTCCCTTAATTAGGCATGGTCTAGGATTTAATGAAGCCTCAACCTCCACATCTACTCTCACTACATTCGTTAGAGCAATAACACCTCAAACTTCAAGTATTGAGGTCATTGGTAAGAGAGGTGCTCCTAGCACTAAGCCACCTAAGCATAACGATAAAGGTAAGGCCCCTAAAGGCTCAAGAGCCAAAGCTTAAAGAGCAAATAATGTTTATATGTACAATAAGAAGCATGCTCAAACACACAAACATAAAAATTCTCGTCTATTCCTCATCACTCATGCACTTGCATACACCCCCATAACCAAAGTATGAGAAGGCCTTCTACTCAAACTAAGATTGTGCGCATAAGAAAGACTCACAAGTATAAACTCCAATGTCATTATTGCATGAGGTATGGACATATTAATATTTATTGTTACATTAGGAAGGCTCACCTCAAATTGGAGGACCCTTTAATACCTAACCTCTTAGGGCCCAAGCATGTTTGGGCACCAATGAAGAGATGATTTATTTGTGTTATGTAGGGATGTTTGGTAGCCACCAATGAATCAAATGATTGGCATATGGATAGTGGTTGCTCAAAGCACATGATAGGCAATAGGAACCTATTCATGGCCTTGAAAGAAAAAGAAGGTGGCAATGTCACATTTTGTAATGATGCCAAGAGTAAGGTAATTAGCATTGGAACCTAGGAATGGTTTCTCTTTAATTAAATGATGTTTTGTAGTTGATGGCTTGCAACATAATTTGTTAAGTGTAAATCAATTGTGTGACAAAGGTAATAGAGTCACCTTTGACCTTAGAGAATACAGAGTTACCACATTAGTGGATAAAAGGGTTATTCTCAAGGGTGAAAGGAAAGCTAATACCTACTCAATTGACTTAGATAATTTGGCTAACCAATCTTTTAAGTGTCCTATGTCTCTTAGTAATGAAGCTTGACTATGGTATAAAAGACTTGGACATGCTAGCATGGAACTCTTACATAGCTTATTTAAAGGAAAGCTTGTGGAAGGTCTTCCCAAGTTAAGTTTCTCAAAAGACAAGACAAGTGGTCCTTGCCAAATGGGAAAGCAACATCAATCTTCCTTCAAAGCTAAAACTGTTATGTAAGTACATCTAAACCTCTTTAACTAATTCATATGGACTTGATAAGACCTACTAGGAGTGCTAGTTTAGGTGGAAAACATTATGCACTAGTCCTAGTTGATGACTATTCTAGGTTTACTTGGGTATCATTTCTAGCTCATAAATATGATACCTTTGATGCCTTCAAAAGTTTTACAAAAAGAATTCAAAATGAAAAGGGTTACTTTATTTCTTCTACAAGAAGTGACCATGGAAAGGAATTTCAAAATGCTTTGTGTTATATTGCAAATAGAGTTTTTAAACGACCCATTCTCAATAAAACATCTTATGAGCTATGGAATGGTAGAAAGCCCATGATATCATACCTAAGAGTATTTGGATGCAAATGCTATATATTGAATACCAAGGATAATCTTGGAAAATTTGACTCAAAAACTAATGAAGGGATATTCTTAGGTTATTCCACCTCTAGCAAGGCCTATGAAGTCTTTAACAAAAGTTCTATGGTTGTTGAAGAGTCTATGAATGTTGTTTTTGATGAATCTAGTAAGCTTGATATTGGGAAAAGTTCTTTTATTGATTATCTTATAGGTGACTTTGAAAAATTGGAATTGGAGCATACTATAAGAGAGGAAGAGGAAGACAAAGATAAAGGTGAATAATCAAGAGTAGATGAGGAACCACAACATTAACAACATTGCCAAGTCAAGATCTACCCAAGGATTAAAGATTCTCTAATTATCAGCCCAAAGACTTAATTATAGGTGATACTTCAAAGGGTGTAAGTATTAGATCTCAACTTAATCTTTTAGATAATAGCCTCGCCTTTGTTTCTCAATTTGAGCCAAAATCAATTGATAAGGCTCTTGATGATAAGTTGGGTGATTGCTATGCAAGAGGAACTCAACCAATTCGAGAGGAATAATGTATAAGAACTTGTTCCTAAGCCTAAGGAACACCTAATTGTAGGTTGCAAATGGGTGTTTAGAAATAAGTTAGATGAGCAAGGATTCATCAGTAGGAATAAAGCTAGATTGGTTGCAAAAGGTTATAACCAAGAGGGAGGCATAGACTATAATGAAACCTATGCTCCTGTTGCAAAGTTAGAGGCCATTAGGATTCTTTTAGCCTATGCATGTCATATGAATTTTAAACTTTTTCAAATGGATGTCAAAAGTGCTTTTTTAAATGAGGTTATTTAGGAGGAAGTTTGTGTTGAACAACCTCCTGGTTTTGAATCACATAGTTTTCCTAATTATGTTTTTAAATTGAATAGAGCCTTATATGGGTTGAAACAAGCTCCAAGAGCTTGGTATGAAAGGCTTAGTTCATTTCTTTTGAAAAGGGAAAGGTGGACACTACCTTATTTGTAAAAAGACACAAACATGATACACTTATAGTACAAATTTATGTTGATTATATCATTTTTGGTGCTACTAATGAATCTCTTTGTAAGGATTTTACTAAGTGTATGACTAGGGAATTTAAAATGAGCATGATGAGAGAGCTCAAGTTTTTCCTTAGTCTACAAATCAAGCAAACCAAAGAAGGGATCTTCATCAAGCAAACCAAAAAACGGATCTTCATCAACCAAGCCAAATACACAAACAACATACTCAAAAAGTTTGGCATGAATCAGGTAAGATAGTTGATGAAAAGAGATATCAAGGTATGATTAGTTCTCTACTTTATCTTACTACTTTAAGACCTGACATTATGCTTAGTGTATGTATGTGTGCTAGATTTCAATCCTCTCCCAAAAAACCACATTTAAATGCTGTCAAATGAATTTTCAAATATTTGCATGGCACATTACACTTAGGACTATTGTATACTAGGGATTCATCTTTTAGTCTCATAGGCTATTCGGATGTGCATTATGTTGGGAGTCTTTTAGATAGAAAGAGTACTTCTAGAACTTGTTTATTTATAAGAGAATGCTTAGTGTGGTTTAGCAAGAAGCAAGTTTCAGTTGACTTATCCACTGTCGAAGTTGAGTATGTAGCTGCGGGTTGGTGTTACACCCAAGTGTTTTGGATGAAACAACAATTAAAGAATTACGACAAAGTTATGGATCACATTCCTATCAAATGTGATAATACTAGTGGAATTAATCTTTCTAAGAATTCCATCCAACACTCTAGGAGCAAACACATAGATATTAAACATCACTTTCTTAGAGATCATGTCCAAAAGGGTGGTGTTGTGTTAGAATTTATAGACACAAATCATCAACTTGCAGATATTTTCACTAAACCTCTCAATGAAGAAAGGTTGAAGTTCATTAAGAGAGAATTAGGAATGCTTGATGGAAATTCCCTAAAGTGAAAAGTATGAACTTTTGTTTAATTGCTATGTGTTGGTTATTTGTGATATTTATCTTTGGATGTCTAAATTTTAAATGCAATTGTGCTTTTCTATGTTAATTTGCATAAATTAAGCATCAACATATTAAGTGGATCACAACTTCAAACGTCAAAATTTTCTTTTTCACTATTTTTCTTCTTGCTTTGTAATTTGTGGTCACAATTTGTTGCTCATGGTTGCGAATTATAGGTTCATTTTACCCTGCTAACAACTATCAATTCGCGATCGTGACTTGTGCTCTCCAACTCAATTTCAGTCAAAAATTCAAAATTTTGACCTTGTATACACCGATTCCTGAGGATTTTTTGTCCGTTACTCATATATTTCATAATTAGCGATTGCAATTTTTAATTCATGGTCACAAATTATAGTAACTGCCTCACTTTAATTTGATTTGACTGCTAACCATTTTCAACCTTTCACTATTCACATTCTAGCCATTTATACACCTTTTCTATGCCTATATAAACCCCTTAAATAGTGACTTTCATCACCACTTCCTACACCAAATCAATCTTTCTTCTCTTTTACTCTTAAATATCTCCAAAACTTCCTACCCTCTCTAATGGCTCCTAAGAAGGCTTGAAGAGCAGAGAAAGGCAAAATAGTAGCCCAACCCTCTGGACCTCCAGCCCTATATCAAATGAAAGGGATTACAAAAGAGGAGAAAGATCGTTATAAGGCTAACACTTCCAAGATCATCCTTCTAAATAAAATCCCATCTACTTTTCCTCTAGAGTCTGTGGGGATCAATGATGAGATCCACATGTTTCTCTCCAATTTAGGATGGAACTAATTCATCTTTCGGGATGAGCCTGGATATGAAGAAATATTGAGAGAGTTTATATGCATTATGACTCTAAGCTACAAAGTCGAATCTCATGTCGGACAATACGGGTTAGTTTTTCTTGCGTTTAAAGATCTTTACTTTATAACTTTTGAACAATTATCCAACCTTTTCAATCTTTAGGTTGGAAATAAGATTTCATTCATTATCTTCGCACTTGATGTCATTTACTCTGAGTTTTGGTCTGAAGTTTCTATCGAGACCAAACATGATCCCAAAACCTCCTTATCTAAATACATCAAAACCCTTCCTTTTTAGTTGCTTCATCATATCATCACCTTTTCTATTAATGCTAGGGTAATAGTAATGAAAAGGTATCCCAAAAGGACCTTGCTTTCCTTTTCTATTTTGTTGAAAACAAGCCCATCCTATCCAATCGCTATTTTATGGATCAATTGATTCACATGAGCACTAAACCTAAGAGTTTAATTTCTCCTTCCTTCCGATGTGACTACCATTTATAGATATGTTGGTGCTCTCAATAAGGAAAATGAAAAATTCCTTGCAAAGAAACTTTTTCCTTCCTAAAATTTTCTGGAGCTCACCTACCTTATCAATGCTAAAGCCATCCACCCAGATTATTATTCCTATACTTTGGGTGCTTTTAGGGCTAAAAACCTAGAAACATCCCAAGCCTCCAAAAGAAAAAGGCTTGCGATTGAAAAAGGAGCAATGTGAGTTCCATCTCCTCAACTGAAATCTAAGACCAAAATATCTCTTGCCACTATCAACCGAAAGTTAGATAAGGTGATGAGGATGTTAAAGAGAAGATTTCTCCTTCTCTCCCACCTACACAGTGACTGATGGACTATAAGAGAAAATGGGTGCTCCTCCCTGTCATCTTCCAGATTTTGATGATTATGAAGACACACTGGAGGAGGAAGACAACTAAAAGGTTGAGGATGGAGACGAAGCTGAAGAAGGAGGAGACAATGAAGAGCTAGATAATTCTAGAGATGATGTCAGTTCTTCAATCTACTAGACTAGTTTATTTTCTTTTCTTTGTTTAAATCTTTGATGTACAATTATTGATCCCATAGTTAATAAATAAATAAAAGTGTTTGAATTTGCAATTCTTTGTTTCCTATGCTATGTAATTGATATTTGCTATATGTGATTTCACTTTTTATGATTCTATGAGTTAATATTTGCTCCTTATGATCACTTTATCTCATCTTTATGCATTTTATTTGATCTTCTTTATTCACCCTATTTTTGATATTGCCAAAGGGGGAGAGAATTGTATGGATAAAATAGTTTGGTAGAGAAAAACATAAGTTAAAGGAGAGCATTTTTTTTAGTACTTAGAATTTCTTTGATCATTGGCTATAATTTCTTTAAGCATTCATTGATCATTTCATCATTAACCATCCCAACTTCATAACTCATGCATCTAACTTTCCATAAGATCAATCTAAGTTGTCAAAATAAAAAAGGGGGAGATTATTGGACTAGGTTGGTTAAACCTAAGTTATGAACCTTTTTTGATTTTGACAATAGAGATTGATCAGTTATAATACTTTTATTAAGTGTTATTTTGTAGATTCTAAGTTAGTTTTTTCATTGAAAGTTGGATGAAATTTAAAATCTCCAACCTTGAGAAGTTCATTCAAATTTACGATGGGTTTATCCTAAACCATGATCTTAAATCAGTCACAAGGATGAATGAAGCTAGGTTAGATGAATTCACAGGCAAATTCACAACCGTGACTTAGCTGAAGATAGTGAGTTTAAGTCACAGAGGAGTTCGCGATAGGTATCATATCAAGATTCGCAATTGAGACTTTCATTATGAAAAAAGAGGGAACTAAAGTCACAGCCACAACCACAGCTTTGGAAGGGTTAGACTTCTGGTAGAACTCCAAGGAAACTAACTCCAACTTGGAAGAATGCTTTCTTTCATAAATAACTCTCTATTTCTAACACTTCTTGAAATTTCTTAAATGTTTTATGAATGATTTCTGATGTCTAAATATAGGCTAAATCTATGTATTTATAAGCCTTAAAGTGCCCAAGTCGTGCAAGTTTTGAAGAGGCACCTTTACAAAAGGGTATGATGAAAGGGTGTTGTAACTACTCGACATAATGGTGTGAATTGGCATAGATACTTTCTATATGGTCACTATGTCGGCTCGACACAATATGCATTACTGGTGACAAACCAACTTCTTCCATCCTTATTCGATTTACTTTGTTCTTTGGCCTAAAGCCCTATAACACACTTGTATGCAAAATTTAAGCTAAAAAAGGCCTACAAAAGATGAAACTTACATAAAAACTATCAAAGTAAAGCTAGGCTTAGAATCATGGATAATATTGATAAAAAAATAATAAAAACAAAAGAAGCATAGACATAAAATTCTTATAAATATACTAATTTGCACTATATCACATGAGATGAAAGAGATTATTAGAGGTAAGTGTAATAACCGTGTTCATTTGACAAAACTCATATTGCTTTGATACCAACAACTGTAACAACCATATTCATTTTACAGAACTCATATTGCTCTGATACCAATAAATGTAATGACCACTTGTGTTTACAAATCATGTTGCTCTGATACCAATAACTGTGACATCAATTGTTCTCATTTGTAAATAAGCTTTGATACCACAAATTGTAATGTCATAACGTGGGTATAGCTGGTACCTATCAGATCACTCTACATCCGGGATTTGCCCGTTGGCCCCGCGATATCATACACACCAGGATTTGCACGTCTGTCCCGTGTGTGCTTGAATCCTCTGATACCACCAACTGTAACTATCATCTTCAGTTGCAAATCATGGCATTTTATGTTCAGAAATGCATACACATTAAGGTTTATTCATCATACATATATAATCCCATATGTATTTAATGTACACATGTGTTAACTAATGTCAGGACCAGTGACCATAACTAGTTCCTATCAAATGTATGTACATGACACAAGGATAGAGAGTTGGAATTCAGCCGATGACCTGTGTTCCATGTGTCTCTATGCAAAACTTTATGTACCAAAGTGTCCAAAGTCTATGCTTCAGTATCTAAAAAATAATTGCGATTTGGTGAGTCGCGACTTAGTGAATAAAAACAATAATCAAATCCACATGGCATAATCCATAATCAAATATCATCAAGATATATTGTAAGTATGATAATTGACTATGCAAGTGCAAATGCAATAGCTTTGTTTTTGTCGTGATAGAGCAAGGCAAACATTGCTCTCGGGATATTCATGTAACATATGATTCGGGACCTATTGGTCCATCTTCCTGTAATTTGCAAGTGTTTGACAAGTCGGTCACAACGCCCCTTTTAGTTCCATATGCAAGTGCTTGTTCACAAATGAAATGCCAAGTAATC